>OY741990.2:326153-440885 GCA_963555575.2 Hygrocybe coccinea | reverse complement strand
CCCCACACCACCCCCCACCATCCCCCGTCATCCCCCATCACCCCCCACCATCCCCCACCATTCCCCATCACCCCCACACCATCCCCTGCCATCCTCCATCACCCCCACACCACCCCCACCACCCCCCACCATTCCCCAGCATCCCCCATCACCCCCCCAGCATCCCCCATCATCCCCCATCACCCCCCACACCATTCCCTGTTATCTCCCCATCACCCCACGATCCCCCATCACCCCCCCCCACCTTCCCCCATCACCCCCACCATCTCCACCCCAACCATCTCTTCAGCCCATTTTACCACCCAATACACCATTATTCTCCCAATTATCCCCCCAACCATTCACCCCATTACCCACATCTCAATTCAAGGTATCATATTATATTTGGTTCAAATATAACTTCGGCAAAAGACAATGGTCTTATAGTCAAAAGGGTTCAAGGTGTTTAAGATAACAAAACCCTACTAATGCAACAAACCGGTAATAATGTAACAAACCCGGACTAATGTAACAAACCTGGACTAATGCCTGCCAGCTTACTTAACTAGTTCCATCTAAGTCCGCAATACAAGTATATACATTAATAACACAGGTTGTTATAGCATCTTTAAACACGTTGAACACTTTCAACTACATAACTATTGTCTTTTGCTGAAGTGTTCTGATTGTTTGAACCAAATGTAATACCATGAATTGAGATCAGCCTTTCAGATATTGGTATGAGAATTAAAGCAACTCATTGTTAAAACAATTGGGCAATGATTGGGGATGATATCAGGCTGGGTTGGTGGGTAATGGGAAGATTGGGCAATGGAGGGGGAGATGATGGGGGGAGATAAGGGAGATAGGGGGTAATTGAAAGATGATGGGGAGATGGTGGGGGGTGGGGGTGAATGGAGATGGTGGGGGGTGAATGGGAAGATGATGGGGGATGGTGGGGAGATGACAGGGGTCATGGGGGATGGTGGGGGATGGTGGGGGGTGGTGTGGGGGTCATGGAGGATGGCAGTGGATGGTGTGGGGGTCATGGGGGATGGTGGGGGATGGTGTGGGGGTGATGGGGAATGGTGGGGGATGGTGTGGGGGTCATGGGGAATGGTGGGGGATGGTGTGGGGGTGATGGGGGATGACGGGGTATGGTGTGGGGGTGATGGGGGATGGTGGGGGGTGGTGTGGGGGTCATGGGGGATGACGGGGTATGGTGTGGGGGTTGTGGGGGATGGCAGGGGATGGTGTGGGGGTCATGGGGGATGGTGGGGAATGGTGTGGGGGTCATGGAGAATGGTGGGGAATGAGGTGGGGTCATCAGGGAAGGTGGGGGGGGGACATGGGGAAGGTGGGGGATGATGGGACATGGTAGGGGTTGGTGAGAAGGCGATGGAGAGGTGATGGGGGGACGGGAATATGGTACAGGGTGGATGGGGAGATGATGGAGAATGGTGGAGGGTGGTGATGGGGGATGGTGGAGGGTGGATGGAAAGATGATGGGTGATGGTAGGAGGTGAGATGGTGATGGAGAGGTGATAGGGGTGATGAGCAGATGGGGGATGGTGGAGGGTGGTGATGGGGTGATAGGTGATGGTGGGGGCTGGTGACAAGGTGATGGGCAGCTGGTAGGGGATGTTCGGCGCTGATACTATGATAACTCTCTATACCCACCCCATCTATTATTAATGAAAATGCCAATGATAACGCAATGACAACACCATATACCCACCCCCACCCATTATTAATGAAAACACAATAAAAATGCAATGATAACACCCTGTACCCCCCACCCATGATTAATGAAAATGCATGGACAACACCAATGATAAGACAATGATAATCCCCTGTACACCCATTATTAATGAACATGCAATGAAAAAAACGCCAATCATAATGGAATAATAATGCTCTGTACCCTCCCCCACCCATTATTCATGAAAACACCAATGAAAACGCAATGACAATGCCCTGTACCCACCCTCGCCCATCAGTAATGAAAACGCAATGATAACGCGCAGGACCCACCCTCACCCATCAGTAATGAAAACGCAATGAAAACGCCAATGAAAACGCAATGATAACGGCCAGCACTCACCCTCGCCCATTAGTAATGAAAACGCAATGAAAACGCCAATGAAAACGCTTAATAATGCTCTGTACCCTCCCCCACCCATTATTCATGAAAACACCAATGAAAACGCAATGATAACGCCCAATACCCACCCTCGCCCATCAGTAATGAAAACGCAATGACAACGCCAATGATAACGCAATGATAACGCCCAATACCCACCCTCGCCCATCAGTAATGAAAACGCAATGACAACGCCAATGAAAACGCAATGATAACGCCCAGCACTCACCCTCGCCCATTAGTAATGAAAACGCAATGAAAACGCCAATGAAAACGCTTAATAATGCTCTGTACCCTCCCCCACCCATTATTCATGAAAACACCAATGAAAACGCAATGACAATGCCCAATACCCACCCTCGCCCATCAGTAATGAAAACGCAATGACAATGCCAATGATAACGCAATGATAACGCCCAATACCCACCCTTGCCCATCAGTAATGAAAACGCAATGACAATGCCAATGATAACGCAATGATAACGCCCAATACCCACCCTTGCCCATCAGTAATGAAAACGCAATGACAACGCCAATGATAACGCAATGATAACGCCCAATACCCACCCTCGCCCATCAGTAATGAAAACGCAATGAAAACGCCAATGAAAACGCAATGATAACGCCCAGCACCCACCCTCGCCCATTAGTAATGAAAACGCAATGAAAACGCCAATGAAAACGCATTGATAACGCCCAGCACCCACCCTCACCCATTAGTAATGAAAACGCAATGAAAACACCAATGAAAACGCATTGATAATCTCCCATTGTCATTGTCCTGTCATTATCATAAAAACGTTGTCATAAAACGAATGACAGGCCTTTCATTAAAGTACGTGGTATTATACACATACGCTATTGTGGCAATGCCTTGTTTTTATCATTAAAGTTGGTAGGCACTAGTGAACCGGGTGCGATCCTGTTGCTGCGAAATATGGGGAGCATCCCATTCATCGTCTGGTGGTAATGCGTTCTGCCCAAAATACAGAGTATGCGACCTGAGACCAACGGGCTTGGTCACCATCGGCTGCCTTGAAAAGTGATTGTCAAACATCGAAATGCGTCCGCTCTACTAGACCATTGGCTCGCGAATTATAGCCACTGATCCAAATGTGATTGATCTTGTATTGTTGCGACAAATATTCGAGGGCCTTGACAAACGCTGCACCATTATCTGTAACGATTTCGCGAAGTGATCCCCATCGACACAAAATATCTTCGAAAATCCAGTCGCCAATCGCACGGGTGTTCTCTGATCGCAACTTGCGGAACTCGGGGTACTGCGAGAGGGAGCAACGTCCCTGCACGATGTATCGGAAAGATCGAGATGGGGGTAGGTGCATGGTGTCGACATATATTTTTGCGAAGAGTGGAGCGGGGGTTGCTACTACTGGGGGAATCAAAACTTGTCGAATCTGTCGCTGCTGGCATAAATGGCACGTCTTGATAAACCAAGCAATATCGGCGACAATATGTGGCCACCAAAATCGTTCCAAAATTATCGATCGAGTCGCGTAGAATCCCTTGTGACCAATGTCGTCGTGGCAGCTGTTCATGACACTGAGTTGCTGTTCTGGGTCGACGACTAGCTTGTGCGCTCCTTGAGAATCTTTTCTCCAAAGGCGATTGCGATCGACAAAAAACTCGGTGCAATATTTGACGAACTTTGTGTAATCGATTTCGGAAAAATGAGATGGTTGTTCCAGGTCTTTCAACCACTTCTTCACTAGTACTATGTGATCGTCGTCCGATTTGGCAATATTTGATCGTGGAACTGCGTCGTAAGAGTCGGAGGGGGTGGAGGGACTGTCTCCAGGAGTAATGGTGTCAGAGAGAAGTGTTGATACTATCGATCGCTGTAGTCGGGTACCATGGACTTCATTTATCTGATGCATGAAACCATATAGTCGATCGATCCAATCATTGAAGTCGTCGTCATCCGGTTGCGACAAGTCGCCTGGCTGAGGGGGTCGTCGAGAAAGGCCGTCGGGGCCGTGACTAGTTCCTGCAACATGTACGAGTGTAAAATGGAATGTCAATATCGATACTATCCAACGATTGATGCTGGCGCTGAGGACAATGTCGGGGTTGTTTAGCATTCCTTTGATGTATCGTGCATCGACCTCGACTACAAGGTTGCGAACTCCAATAACGTAAAGTTGGAGGGCTCTCAAAGCTCTAAAAAGCCCGTATATCTCGAGCTTCGGTTGTGAGAATCGTCGTTCGCGGTCATTGAGTGTGATTGAGCTGAATCGATTATAAAAACATTTTCGCATATCATCCATATCGCACTGGCATAGATAGAATCCAACTGCGATGTATGACGTGTCGACTGTGAGGATAACAGGGGCGTCCGACTTATAGTCGATCGCACGAAGTGCTGGAGAATCAAGAACTGCTTGTTTGAGATCATTTTGTGCGGCAATTTGATCTGGACCAAATTCGAAAGGAGCGTCCTTGCGAGTAAGCTTATTCAGATGATGGGCACGATGCGCGAAGTTGCGAATAAAGATCCTGCATAGACCAACTGTTCCGAGGAATGCGCTGTAGAGGTCTGACGATGCTCTGAGTACGTATCATCGATATATCACAGATACTCACGAACCTGACACGCCCCACTTCCTCATCCTCGAAACCGACGTAACCCGACATCACCCGCTGTACCCGACGTATACCATCTACCAACGGCCGATCTTATACCGACACCGATGATTCATATCGCCCAAAACGATCACACGTGACACCTCGGACTCCCATACCGACATTGGACTTATACCCCCTGTCCTCATTGGACATAGGTCATTTATTTTCCATCTTTTTCGTTATATCTTTTCCTCTCCATTCCCGTTCCTTCGTTGCCTCGCAAATCCCATCTTCTCCTTCCCATTTCGTATCTCCTTTGTAGTTACTATCAGCCGAAGTAACCTATACCGAAGTAGCTCACTCTTCATAGACCTATAAAAACGGTGACCGACAACCGTTACAATAACAATCCAGTTCCCCCCTCTTTCTCTCACTCAGAATCGCTCAGAACACCTTAGAACCTCTCGTCGTCGTAACCCGTAGACTTCTCGTTCTTATCTTTACTATTTTATCCTGTTTTATCGTTACCCGCTCGCCGTACCCGACCCAACCCGCCGTACCCGATGTCGTCGGTATCGTCGGCTTCCCTATTTCTCACCCGTTATCGTCGTATTAGACGGCGGCTTCATTTATATTCTCTTACTACCACTTTACTACAACTCACAACACTGATTACCCTGTCACTTTCACGCTGACACCCCCTTTGGTTAGGATCATTCATTCCGAAGCCACCCCGAACACGCCTTTACAGCGTGAATGTTGGAGAGGTTTTGACATGGTCCCCACTTCTCTATTACAGAGACCTTTGAGCTCTCGGGAAGCCGACCATGATACATGCAGCGATGGCCAACAACGATTATCTCTTCTACACAGACAAACAATTTGAGACCTGAAAAAGTGCCTCCACTGTACTTCATTCGTTGGACCACGCGATTCAAGTTCTGGAAGTGTTCCCACACGAATCGTCGAATACCTGTGTTCTGTGGGATGGTTTCGTATGAACCGTCTTCTCAGATGTATCGGGTTGGTGGTCCTTTAACAGGAACATCGTCGATGTAAGGAATTGTGATGTCGGGGATCTCAGGCTGAAGGATAAACGTGACGTCGTCGTGGAAGATCGGTACTGAGTTAGTCCACCCCATTGGTAAAGTGACTAGTCGAAGGGCTCCAAAGGGGGGTCTGGAAGGTCGTGAGGTCACGTGATTTTTCTGTGATAAGGCATTCATCATATCCGACGTAAAGATCCAACATTGCTCCGCAGGCACGGTTTGCGAAGCATTTGGTGATGTGCTCTGGAATCAGGGTAACACCAGAGTGTTGTATCGTGACTTTGTTAAGAGGTTCGAGGCTGTGGACAAGACGAAGCGAAGCTCCACCTTTCTTCAATACCATGAACCATCACGAGCGATATGAGGAGTTCGAGGGTTCATATACGCCAGCTTCGATCTTTCTGCGAATAACGCGACAAACTTCGTCGTAAATCCCAGGAGGTATTGGAATATTTTTCTCGACCCAAGGGGTATGTGGTACGACCGGAAATTCAACTGGAGGAAAGAAGTCGGTTCGAAAGCTTCCTTGTTCGAGATCTGTCCATGTGAAACCATCATTTTGTTTACACATGAAATCGTGCAAAAAGGCGCGTTCGGAAGGCCACAAAAAGTCGGTTGAGTGTACCTTGTCTAGTGTGATTCGTTGTTCCTCAGTATAGCGACCGGTTGGTTGAAAGGGGGGAGGGTTGGGATCCAACAAAGGCATGTCGGCTAAAGGATCTCCTTTAATAGATCGAATGATACGAAACTTGTTGGGTAGTTCCACGATAACTGGCTTGGTCTTCTTTGCGACAGGTTTGTACTTCTTCTTTGCTGAGAGGAAGATCGGTGCGAAGTCGGAGAGAGAATGTTTTTGAGATGGTCGCGGGGGTTCATCGGACGATTGGTAATACGGGGAAATACGATCGGCATTGTAATTTGATGCTACGACAGGAAAGTCGCAGGCTGAGATATATACATGGGCTAAAGAGGACGAGGGATGGTCGGGCATATCTGGTGGTACAACTGAATACACATCTATGGAGGCCGTAGCTTTTTTATGATCATATGAAATGATGCACGCAACTTCTCCCTGACTATCGATCAGTTCCTCGAATTGCGAAAATCCTTTGCGGCATGTCGAGAAGGAGGACACTGATGACGGGGAGGGCCCCTAGCGATCGTGGGAATTGTCGCACGTTGTCGAGAGTTTGGATCGCAGATCGTGATCGTTTGGTCTTCATTCGCGTAGTTCTTCACGAGGCTTTCCGTTAAAATGTCGAAGGGCCGTCCTAAAAGGATGTCGTAGGCCGGCGATCGAATGACATGCATTTGAAGATAGAGCATAATCGTTCCGATGCGACAGGGCACATTTCTCACAAGACCCAGAGACTGGTCGATCTCGCCGTTTGCTGACTGCATGTTGAGTTTGATTGAGGGGTCGTATATAAGGCCGAGATCGTGGCAGACAGCTTCAGACATCGCGATTATCTGGGAACCCGGATCGACAATGCTTTCGACTTCTTCCTGATGGTTCACGAACAAATAAATGGACCGGAGAGCGTGTGATTCTTTAGCGACAACCTATGTTTCATCTACTTCTCCCAGGGGGAGAGTATTGAGATATACTTTGTAGGGGTCGTCGATGATGATAGGTCGAGGGAGCTCCTTGGTTTCAGCGTTGTGAAGCGTTTCGAAAAATGGAAGGTGATCATCGTCGTCATCGTCGTCTTCCACAGTCACAATATTTGTTTTGCGAACATTTTGAGGTGTTACGCGTTTAGGCGTGATATCGTCACGAGCTTTCTGTCGAACTTCCGGTGATAACGACAGAAGTTGTTTCTGCGTGAGCGTAATGCACGGCGTCTCCATCGCGCGTTTGTAGACTTCGTCGTGTATTTGTCAGTCCCCCGGATGTACACTTGGAGTCCACCCAAAGTCCACCAAAAGTCCACCCAAAGTCCGAAAAGTCTCTCTAAAGTCCACTTTCAGTCCACCAAAAGTCCATTCAAAAATTTTGTCCACTCCAGTCCAGTCCTCATGGAGTCCTCATGGAGTCCTCATAGAGTCCTCATGCAGGACTCAAGCTGGACTTGTGGCAGATGGACTCAAAATGGACTCCACCTGGACTTTGCATGGACTTTATCAGGACTTTTCATGCACTGATGAAGATTATAAATAATAACATATACACATGGAGTCCACATGGAGTCCACATGGACTGGACCTGGACTGTGAACCAACACATTCACCAACACATTTCCAAAGACATTCACCAATACTTTCATCAATACATTTACTAATACATTTTCTAATACATTCACCAACACATTTCCAGGTACTTTCACCAACACTTTCACCAATACATTTCCAAATACATTCACCCAAGTACTTTCACCAACACTTTCACCAACACTTTCACCAATACATTTCCAAATACATTCACCAACATATTTCCAAATACTTTCACCAATACTTTCACCAATACATTTCCAAATACATTCCTTCTTACTAATACACAACAACAACAACAACAACAGCAACACAACAACAATAGCAACAACTACAGTAACACAACAACAACAGCAACACAACAACCACAGTAACACAATAACAACAGCAGAGTCTATTGAAAGCCAGTCACAAGTGACTATCTATACCATCAATATTTTTCATATTTGAAAATATTATCACTATTACTATTCTATTATTTAAATATTTTCTCAAAATAATACAATCTTTTCAGATATAAAATGTTACAAATAACTAGTCTCTCAATACTTACTAAACAGATTGTTGAGGAAACCAAATATCTCACAGCTTGTTCAAGTTATATGTAATAAAGATAATACATGAACTATTTATTTATTTAGACCAAAAAACACATAGTACAAATTGTTAGCCTTCTCTGTCAATGTCAATTCCATCATCAATATCATCATCACTATCAGTATCAATCTCCTCTCTCTTCTTCTGCTTTTCCATCTGCCTTTTAATCACTTGTTCTGTATGAAGAAATAACATCGTATGTAGGAACCAATTAAAGTTGCCTACAGTCATTCTTTTCAGAATTGTCTGAAATCCACCCACCCATGCATTTAATTGCTCACATGCCTATAAATAAGCTTCAATACTCAGTTTAGTAAAGAATTTACAATAGCACTCACTTGAGTATTAAATGCACGTTTGTAGTGAGGATTTCCATTTCTATCATATTCAACCAAGACAAGATTCGGTTGTGATCCATTGAGTGGAGCAGGATTGCACCAGGTTTGACACAGATAGTCTGTGGTACGATGATTGATATAATGGTAGGAGTCCACTATAAATCTTGTAGTTGCCTTCCAAGTGTCCCAACTTTTATTGACAATTGCAATGCGAAGAAGCATGCAGGCTTTGTCAACACAAATATAGTCTGGTCGAAGTTCAGGAGTGGGATACACTGATTCCAAAAAGTTGAGGATATTGGTGGGTGATTCTGCTTTGGCAAACTTTGTCCAAGCAATTACCACACCACATGGTGCACAGATAGTCTCCACACAATAGAATCGTGGTGCTTTGAAGTAATTATCTCTTGGTCTCTCTGCACCATGACCAGGTTCATCATGAGCTTGAACTGGTTGATCACGAGTTGGCAACCATGGAAGACGTTCTTCCTCAGTTCTTCTGATTATGCGGCTGATTCCAAGCACCGATTGATGACCATATTGAACCATATGAGAATACCAGCGATTTTGGTGTTGCTGACATGTTCGGCTCCCATCGGCTTTAGGATTATGACAATCCTTCATATGGCATAAACTACCACACATCAGTTCATGCTCAATGCAAAATTCACCCTGTCATGCATTTGCCAGTTCCTCAGTGCAATTCTCATATGCACAATGAGTAGGTCCCATAACTTGTCCATCAATAACCACCAATTTTATAGGAGCTGCATTAGCACTGTCGTCATCACTATCATCAACATTCATTGCATGTTGTGTGGTGAATCTAGCTTGTGCAGCATCCTGAATTGCTAAATCAGCATGTTCTCCTTCCAATGCAGGAACACTATGATTTTCATCAACCCCAGTTAATGCAGCTGGATCATCATTGGTTATTCTTCCTGCACTTTTCTTGAATGGATGAGTGCATTCAGAACAAAAATGCTGGTCAGCACTTCTGATGATTCCATCTTCTCCCAGAATTTCAAAGGCTTTCTTCGTAACCTCTCCAATTGAAAGACCATCTGGAAGCTCCAAAGCATAATTGGAAGATGTCGCAACCTGTCGAATTGACTCTTGAATAAAGGCCTGCCACATTTGTCGACGCATAATTTTTCTGGACTTGGTTTGTTGAGTAGCCCAAAAACTGTCTGTCCAGAATTCAGCAAATGCTGAGGATGAAGCATGAAAGCTATAGGCTCCATTCAGAACAGCTCCAGAAAAGACTCGATCAACCCAGAGTTGTTGGCCAATCTTGAGATATTTGGCTGAATTTATATAATACCTGGTCCAGCTATTTTGACTTCCAGCCTGCAAGACACTTTCGTGATCTGCATAGTATTTTGTCTTGCATGTGGGACACTTTCCACTAAGGACAAAGACCTTGTCATAAATCTTTGTGCTTTGATAAAGGTGACCTTAGGTATGTCACGATTATCAGTATTCTGGAGAAGTGATCACGGATTGCAGCTGGAAGTTTCACATTCCATAGTAGCTGGACAAATAACCAGGGCAGGTTCAATAGCTTTTTCAGAGATCGGTTTCAATTTCTGTTTCAACTTTTCCTCTTCATCATACAGATCCAGCTTTAACAGCTTAGATAGCTTGTCAAGCTTTGTGGCAATAGAAACCACAGTTTGATCTGTGGAAAGCTGAGGCCGATCTTCTGATGGTTGAAACAGCTCCTCAGCTGAATCACCAAGCTTTTCCTGCAGAGCACGTGAAAGTGCCTTTATCCAACCAGAAATCTGCTGAGGTTGCTCTTCTACAAAGACTTGCTTCTGTTGACGAGCATGCAGATTAAGCAGGTCAGGGTTGCTGGTCAGAGTGAATAGCACAGCTAAGACTGTTGCTAGTGAGACTCTTGCACTGAAGTGCTCCTGAATAAAATTTGAGAACAGCTGAAAAGGCATATCTGGAAAACTAGAATGATCCAGTCCAGAAGCCAAAGCAGTTGGCCAAAACCCCAACAAATAAATCAACACCAAAGTGGCCAGATGAAAGCCAGATCTCGAAGTTATGGTCCAGAGGATGGATCATAATAACTGCTGAACAAGATGTTCAACAAATCCTAACCAGAGACTAAAACTATATATCAACCACTACTTCAACATGTCCATTGTCTGGTATACTCACTAAGCTTTTACTGCTTTCTTCTTACCAGTAGCCTTATCACCTTTCTTTGGCTGAGAACCAGCTTTCTTCACCTGAGAAGAACCACTCCCACTCACTTTCTCACTCCTTCCTCCTTTTCCCTTACCACTCTTCCTAGCATCTTTCAAAAACTCCTCCAAATCTCCAAAGGTATATGCATGCTTCTGTATTCCCCATGCTTCCATATCAGTCGGAACGTTTTCTTCATTCTTGAGCCAAAGATGAAGAGTAGGATAATTTTTGACGTGGGGAAAGTTAGGCTGATAGTTGCAGAAAAATGATGATCTCCTGAAAAAGACTGAAATAAGATCATCACCAGTAGGTTTCTTGGCAAGTGGCCACTTCCCATTCTTGACGATTACAGCCAACGCTTTCTGAGCTTCAAGGTAAGCCAGATATTTGGCATATGCTCCACGAAGACCTGACATTTTGTGGTCCATTACATGAGCTGGAATATTCAGAAGGGAGATGATATGGTCACTAGCAGATCGAGAACCCGAGGAAGAAGCATGCAAAGCAGTCCCAGTTGGAGCAACAACTGTCCCGCCACTTTTAATAACAGCCTCGACATCCTAAGCAAAAAATCAATGTAAATCTCAGAATAGAATAAAAAGTATATTACCGTCAAGAGAGAAAGTGACATATCACCCTTTTCATTTGCATCCCACTTGAGAGGCTCACAATCACCAAGAGCATTCTTGAATCGACCTTTAGCTGACCACATTTCATCCTCACGGACATAAATACGATAGTTGAAGTCTATGGCGAAAATTTACTGATGAAGCTCATTAAAGAAAAGGTAAAACTTACTTTGAATTGGGGAATAGCGTCCAGACAGCTCCTGAAGAACCGTAGAAAGCTTCGGCGTAACATCTTGACGAATCACCATCATAGGCTCTGTAGACTCTCGACTGGTATATAACAAGACTTTCCCATTGATTTTGGGTTCAGCATCCATATCCATCTCCGAAGCTAAAGCAATAATTGCCTTAGTAAAATTATCTGAGCACAGAATTAAATACTTACAAGCATCCGCCAAGTTAAAGACATCACCAGAGGCTTTACCACGAAAAAGTCCACCTGAGATACGGGAGGAACCTCGAAGGCTGACAACGGAAGGTGTCGGGCTGTTGGGTGGCCCAGACTCAGAAGGTGCAGCACTTGTTGCTGACCTCTTCATGGCCTTGGTGCGTTGGCTCTCTAGGCTGATCTCGCCTGGACTACGTTGCCTCTTGGGCTGGCAATGACTGCCTTTAGCACCTTTCCCCCCTTTTCGGGGGGAATGTTGGTCAAATTCTTCCACCTCAATATTAAGGGGATGGGATCCACCATTTTTGCCGTTGCCATCCTTGCGTTGGCCATCCTCATTATCGAGGTCCTTGTTTTGACCACTCTTGTGTTCGCCATGGGCCTTGCTGTCCTCGTCCTCGTGTTTGCTGTCCTGGGCCTCGCCTTCCTCGTCTTCGTCTTCGCCGTCCTCATCCTCGTCTTCGTCTTCGCCGTCCTCGTCCTCGTCTTCGCCGTCCTCGTCGCCGTCCTTGCGTCTGTCATGATCCTTGTGCTGGCTGTCGTCATGCTGGTGCATGGCCTCCCCGTGTTCGCCGCCCTCGTGATCCTTGTGCTGGCCGTCATCGCGCTGGCGCATGGCCTCCCAATGTTCGCCGCTCTCGCGATCCTCGTGCTGGCCATGGTCGCGCTGGTACATGGCCTCCCCGTGCTCGCAGCCCTCGTGGGGTGCGCTACCCTTGTGGGCAGCCCTGTTCTCGTCATCCCCGTGCTCACCACCCTCGCGGCGTGTGCTATCCTTGTTGGCGGCGTTGTTCTCGTCGTCCCCATGCTCACTGCCTTCGTGGCATGCGCTATCTTTGTTGGCGGCCCCATTCTCGTCGTCCCCGTGTTCAGCTGCAGATTGGGCGGCATCTGATCAGCGGACACGCCCTCCTTGGTGCTGGTTAGGCTGGGTCTTGGGGCGAAGGGTGTTAGTGGAGGGGCGAGGGCACTCGGGTGGGGCAATGGAGTCACCCGCTTTCGTGAGCTTAAGCTCAGTCCTGTAAAATCAAACATCAGTTGTAAAGATCATGAAAATGAAAAGGAAAAGAAAAAAACCTCGTGAGATGAGTAGGCACGCCGGCCGCTAAATCCTCCCGTTGATGCTGGACAGAAGTCCTGTGAAATGAGTAGTTAGCAGTGAGGACAAAAAAAGAGACTTGACGTACTTTTTGTTGGGTTTACCTGGCACTCCCGTTTCCTTTTTCCCGCTAATTTCCTTCCCATCATTCTCGCTCTCCTTCTCGTCCTGCTCCTCTCTTGAGTCGTCATCATTTGTCGCCGTTTTGTGCACGGAGCGCTTGGCTTTGGTCGCTTTTGTTTTGGCTGGTTTTGGCTGCTTGGCCTTAGGCGGGGGGCCTTGACTTCGTGTGCGCGAACGCGGGGCACTGGTCGAGCAGGTTTTCTTCATAGATTTGATGTGGGGGTTCTGAGTTCACGGCTGGAGTCAAGGTTGAGGGTTGAGGCTGTGTTGGTCACTTAAGTGGAATAAGGAATAAAACATAAATAATTGTATTTGGATGATGTTGAGTACTTAATGTAAAGTTGTAGCAATATATATGTTGGCATTGTAGTGTAGTGGTTATGGAAGATACATATTTGGTGTGTGGAGTTGAGGGTTCAATTTTCTCTGTGTGCACATTTTTATTCCTCAGAAACTCCATGCGGAGTCTGTGTGGAGTTCACATAGAGTCCATGTGGACTCCACATAGACTCCTGTGGAAGTCCATGAGGAGTCCTCTAGTGGACTGGACTGAATATGGACTCTAGGTGGACTTTAGAAGGACTAAAATTGATTGATTTGGCTGAGAAGTCCAGTCCAAGTCCACCAAAAGTCCTGCAAAAGTCCACCTAAAGTCCTGCAAAAGTCTGCCAAAAGTCCATGTGGACTTTAGGAGTACATCCGGCTTAGTGACAAGTGCTCACTTCATCGGCGATTTTTGTGTCTTGGATGGGAGTGTGAGTGCGATACGCGATATCCTTTTCTTTCGACACTTTTGGGAGAGACGCGAAGTTCTTCTCGTGCGGAGGGAGGTAAGCTGGTTCGCGAGCTTTTGTGAACGGATGAGTCGGTGGCTCTGCTTCCTTCGTGGTCTGACTCTTAGTCGAGCTGTCCTGTGTGGGAGTCGCGACAGGTTTAGGATGATCGTCAGGCTGACTCTCCTTCGGCTTCTCGGGTTGCGTTCGCATTACGACCTTTTTCCTCTTGGGAACCTGTACTCCGTCGAAAACCTCTTTGCTTCGAGGAGCAAGAATTTCTCCTTCCAATACTGTGATACGATCCTGTGTCGACAACTGATAGGCCGACGCAGTAGAGTCAGGGTTGACCTCGTACATAAGCTGACTGGTCGGGTTCGCATTGCTCGTAATCTGGTCTGTGGCTCGCTGATTAGGGTTGCGATGATGCCATTCGTCAATTCATTCGCGAAGATTGTTCCCTGTGACAGATCACGGCACATAAGCTCCTGAAGGAAGAACAACTCGTCCTTCTTGGTTTCGTTTCGCCCGTCCATCTGCGACATAATCCTTGACATGGTGACAGTCTGTGATGTAGTGCCCTGATTCTCCGCAGAAATTACACCTGTCGGAGACAGCACCTCGAGCTCTTTCCTGAGGTCGCACATAAGTCGTCGCTTGAGACTGCTGAGGAGTGAGTGCTTTTATCAGAGTTGTCGTGAGTTTGTCGAAAATCGTAGAGAGATCTTTGGTTTTGACGGTTGGCTGTGATGGTGCGATCGTGATTGACTGTGTCACAGTCGGGGGTTCATATGACGAGGGCGATCCTCCGTGTAAAACATATTTAGTGGCTTCGTGAATGTTCTCGAGAGAGTAGGGATCGTCGGGGAAGTGATCGGGGAATTTAAGGTGTAGACGATACTTGATAGACTTCCAAAGGTCCTCTTGGAAGCCTCTAATGAAAGCGCGACTGACTTCTGCTTCCGAAATCCTATTCTTTAGTTGAAGAAACGATGTAATGTTCAGGAAACCTCTATAGTAGTTTCCAAGCTCGGTCGCGTCGTGAATGCCTAGACGAAGTTGTTCGCCAATCAGCTTGTCCATGTCAGCGATCGACCATTTTCTCTCATCTTCAGCCCTGGGGTAAAGGGCGATTACTGCCTTTATGAAGTCTTCGAATGAAGTCCCGGCGGCATACGCAGGAAGGGCACTCCATAGATCGGAGGAGTCGACGTCGACGTAGTGTCGTGCGAACTTCTTCATTTCTTGATTGTCTGTGATCCCGCATTTCGTGTATAGAAGTTCGAGGTCCTCGAAATACCTCCGAAGTTCCCTAGGTTTGGAGGCTGAAAACGACGGTGCAGTCGAGTGCAAGTGTGCTGGCATAGTGGGGACTACAGCGGCCATGGCGATATGTGTTCTAGTGGGATTGGTGGTTTCAGATATTTGCGAAATCGAATGTCGAGGAGGAGTGTCTATGAAAAATCGCGAGAGATCAGATTCAGAATTGATATTTTCTGGTGGTTCGGAGGATCGTAGTGCGATTCGAAGTTCTTGGTTGAGTGACTGGGGAGGATGAGAAGAGGTTGTTGAAGGTGTTTCGAATGATGTCGGACTTGATGGAGTAGAAAGTTCTTCTGGCGACGGAGTGGTATTCTGTCGTATGTTGTCGTAGCGAAGTGCTAAGGGTTCGGAGATTGAAGAAGTCGGGGAATCAGGTAAATGACTCGTCGACTGGTTATTGTCAGGGGATGGTGGTAGTGGTCGAGATCGAAGGTTATATCTATAGAAGGCCGGAATTGGTCGCAATATAGATGGGACCGTTGGCGACGGAGGTTCTGAATCGGAGAAAACTAACGGAGTTAGCGGCGACAAAGGAGGAGAAGGTGTAGAAGCTATCTTCGAAGTAATCTAAGAAATACTGCCTCGCGGTGGGCTCAAAAATGATACGCTATAGGAGGCTGTAAAGGGGGAGATCCCCAAACAAACTACCTATTAGGTGAATGCGAGGATGCGAAGATGTCTTACTACACGTAGAAAGGTATAGAGAGAGATAGAAACTACTATAAAGTTTCCGAACGATGTGAATGTATGTGCGACAGTTGCGATCAACTGTGCGACTTCGCGAACACGGTCGCAACGAAGATATTGATATCGGGTGACGAGGATAGACAAACTCAAGACTATAACTTGAGTTCGAAGCTAAAGGGGAGCTCTATAGCTCTGAGACTAAGATCAAATGGGAGGGAAGTCGTAGATTTCTCTGTCTGTCTAGCTACAATACATGAGCTTTTTATACTACGACAATCGGAAAGTCGGAACTAGTGTTGGGGAAGTTCGGTCTCAGACCGACCCAAACCCGGTTTAGACCGAACTGAAACCGGCGGTTTCGGTTCCGGTTTGGGAATTTCTAGCGGAGACCGAACCGTTCGGTCTCGGTTTGGGAGATTTGGCCGCAGTTCAAACCCAGTTCAAACTGAGTTTGAACCGAACTGATAAACGACAGCCGGCGACTCAAAACTCCATCCACAATGCCTTGAACAGGCCCCGAACAATGACCACGACCATAAACACCACAACCAACACCCCCGATGTACGCCAAACGAGGACGATGGAGCAACCGAGGTCGACAAAACGGGCGGCGGGGTACTCCCTGCCGCCCGCGTATGTTTTTATTTATATTTATTCGAACTTAACTAACGCATTAACAGATTACAGGATGACGCACCACCACCACCATCACCATCATCATCACCACCACCACCACCACCACCACCACGGCGACTGCCACCACGACGGCCACAGCAGCCATCAATGCCGCGCTGTACACGCAACGCAACGCCTCCAATGCGTGCGCGCGCAAACAAAGGTGAACGGGGCGGATTGGGGCAGAATGAGCAGCGGGGTGGTGGTGCATCCACCCCCGCTGCTTCATGGTATGTTATTTTTCATTAAATTCTTTCACTGATTTTATTCTCATAACACAGAATGCGACACCGCACCACCACGATCACCAACACCAACACACCGTCGTCATGATCACCACCACCGTCGCCACTACGCAACCACCGACAAGGGTTCGACCGACCCGTCGTCGCGTGTATGACGCGTCGGGACACCACCACCACCACCTGGACGCAACCGAGGTGGAACACACGCGTCGTACGCGTGCGTTTCGCCACCTCGCGAAGATGCTGGCCCCAAATCCCACACACCCATGCAACCGAGGCGAAACCGAGGCGAGATGGAGTAACCGCCCCCCAATCCCACCTCGCGAAGATGCCGGCCACGTCAATTGACGTGCGCGGCTCTCTCGCGAGGTCAGATGGCATAACAGCAGGGCCCTGCCCCCCCAATCCCACCTCGCGAAGATGCCAGCCACGTCAATTGACGTGCGCGGCTCTCTCGCGAGGTGGATACTCGATGGTCTCGGTTTAGACCGGGTTTGGACCAAACCAAACCGACGTAAACGGTTTACGTCGGTTTCGGTTTCGGTTCCAGGAATTTTGGCAGGAACCGAATGGTTCGGTCTCGGTTTGGGGCAAAAAGACCCCAAACCGGACCAAACCGAACTTCCCCAACACTAGTCGGAACGAAATATCGGAGAATTGGGAAGACTAGAAATAAAGGATCGAATAGGAGTGAATGTAAGAAAGGATTCTAAGATAAAGAAATATTGATGGGAGTCAGTAAGAGTGCGAAGAAAGGAATCAAATGATGAAATTAGTACAAAGACATAAGAAAGGAAGAGATAGGGGAACGATGTACTGTGTGATATAACAGGATATATGATAGAGAAGTGAGGCGAAAAGTGAAACGAAATGAGATGACACGGTGTCCGACAGGAATGGTATCGGTCCAATGTAGGATGGCTTTGTTTTGTGGGTGCGACGAGTTCGGAAGCGATCGATAGTTGTCGAGAGATATTGCAAGAGTTCGTGGACGTTCGTAAGATCGTGAGATATCGGGATATGGTCGATGGAGAGGTATAGTACGTCCGATTCGCATATTCGGAGTATAGGATCGTATGATGCGTATCACCGTCAGATTTGAGCCAGAGCTGAGGGTGAAAAGGGAAAAGGTCATTGCGAGAGGCCAAGTAAAGATGGAAGTGGTGGTAGGGATCATCAACTTCAGGGAGTTGTTGAACGTGGAGTGTGTTGCCTTCAAAAAAAGCATCCGCTTTGTGGGAGGGTAGAAGATAACTGTAACTTGTTGTTGTGGAAGAGACAGAGTGACGTGGTGAAAGTTTGCAGGGGTTATGTAGAGAGGATTGATTGGGACATGTGAGTTCGCCGAGCCACAGGAGTGTGAAGAAACCAGTGAGGAGCTGTGCAATAAAAAGCTTGTCATCATGAGATGGAGAGTTACCAAAGGAGGTGATGGCATGGCACAGGTCAGTGCATGACAGCGGATCTTTGCAGTTCGTCGAAAAGCCAAAACGGTGTTTGCAACCTGCAAGCGTTTTGGAAACCAGGCGACTGTTGCGGTGTTTACGAGCATCGGGGAAGTGGTCCTCCAGTTGATTCGCAATTCCTGACAGGTAGTTGTCCACTGAAGAAGGTTTGATCTGGGTGGACATGAAGACAACAAAAAAGCTAAGGGTGTCTGGTGTGGGGTCTATGGGGAAATCGTGGATTTTGCAGAAAGTGATGTAGGAATTGAGAGCAGAACTGTAGGTGGAACGAGTAGATTTGTCAATAGAAAGGCCTAAAGCTATTGAGCGTTCATGTAACAAACGCTTGATGGCCCACAGCTCGCGAAGGCGCTGCCAGGACTGGGGGGGTGGGGTGGTCATTGTGGTGGCGACCCCAGCGCAATTCGAGGGGGTTTTTCAAAGTTGGGCAGTGGGTGGATCTGAAGCCGGAGGTTAGGCTGGTGTGCAAGTGCTACGTCAACACAGTCACAAGACAGGGCATCGGCGACAATGTTGGAAGAACCTTCGACAAGGCATACACGAAGGTCAATGGAGTGGGCAATCATGATATCAACTGCACTCTTGAGGATCTCATTGTAAAGTGGTTTCGCTGAGAGGCTGTTGAACATGTCAAACGTGTTTGTGCTGTCAGTGTAAATTGCCAAGCGACCAGAGAAAGAAACACTAGCGGCATGCTCAAGAGCCCAAAGTACCATGAGGGCTTCGAGGTAGAAAATGTTGTTAGGAGGGGCATACGAAGGGGGTCGGTGCTGGAAGGCTAGTCCGGTGGAGGGGTAGACGAAGGCTAGACCGGTGAGGCAGGCATTGCCATAGATTGTAACATCAGCATCCAGAGGCTCCCAAACGGAAGCATTGAGGACGTGTACCCCTATAGCGGATTCTACATGATGATGCAGCCACATTAAGTCAGCAATGACAGCCTTGTTGAGGAAAATGAGTGTGTCCGAGTTTGACTTTCCAGCTATTTTGTTGTAGATGTTGGACAGTGAAGGTCGCAAGAGGGGGAAAACGTTCAGAGACCAATTGACCCATCCAGCCATGTGTTGGAACTTGCGCAGTGAGTACCGCCAGCCACCTCAAGGTGCCTTGACAAACTCGATGATGGCGTTCAAAAGGTTGATACGAGCTGCCAGTACCATGGTGAAGGTCATCGCATTAGCATTACATTCAAAACCAATGATCATCAGTGTGTCACCAAATTCCTGCTTCTCCTTCTCATGGGGGAGGCCAATCTCATCCCAGAGTAGGAGGAGTTGAGTCTGCTTGTGCGGGTACCAAGTGTCGTAAGGGGCATAGTGAGTGAGGTGACCGGTGACCTCAAAGGAGAATGTGTTGTCGACGTAGGTAAAGAGATCTGCAAGATGCTTGATGTATATAGCGATCCAAATGACGAGTGCCATGAAGGCAGCCCAGATGTGGTAGGCCCCCCTGTTCCCAAAATTATTGTTGCGATCGACAAAGTGCTCGCTATCAATCGTTACAATTTGCTTGGCTTGGTAAAGGAAGTGTAGTGGCATCCGACGGTAAGCCTGAGAAACGTCAGACTTAAACAGTATCAGGGGAATAATACCATGATCTCATTGGAAATTGAGTAACGCCTGCCCAAGGTTGTGCAAAGTGTCGAGGGGTGAGCCTACAATTGCTGAGCGAGAGATGAGTGAGTTGAGAGAATGAATACCTGCACTATGGTCCACGGCGAGCTGGAGATTGACCGACCAGGGTATTGGGACTGCATGGATAGGCATGCTGTACATACCTGGCAGAAGCTCAGTGCCGAAAGAAGGTGAGAAATGACCTAGTGCAACTTCCTTATCACGTTGAGAGTGAATGAAGGCACGTTCTTTCTCAGTCTTTGGTGGGCGGTTGTTACCTTTTCGCCCGCTTACTCATCGCTCAATTCCCACAACCACTTTCTCACGACGAAGTGCCAAGTCCCATGATCCTATTGGCTACCGTTCCTTCGGTTCCAAGCTCTTGCGCTTTGACATCACCACATGTATGATCAATCACATGTCTGATTATCGTCCAATCACATCGCGCTTACCCACCCAAGATAAGAGAGCTTAATGCTATTGGCTGGAGATAAGAGGGAGTTATGCCATTGGACAATAGAGTATTGCCTCCCACACCATGCCATGACTTATCCCGAGTGTGACCGGGCAACTAAGGTTGACAATGTTGGGTTTGAGACGGGCCAGCCGAGATGGGCCGAGAAATTACTATTGTTAGGTACTTGACGGGGCAACCCAGGAGTGTAATATATGCCATGTGAGACGGGTGGGCTGAGTGTAGAGCCGGCCTATTGTAATCCGTCTGAGACCAATGGGCCGACATTGGCTGGGTTGATTGACCCTCGTCTCAGACCGCTGGGCCGACATTGGCTGGGATGAATGTCACTCGTCTCAGACCGCTGGGCCGATATTTGGAGGGGTGGGTGACCCTCGTCTCAGACCGTTGGGCTGAGATTTGGGGGGTAGGTGACACTCGTCTCAGACGGTTGGGCCGAGATTTGAGGGGATGGCTGTCACTCGTCTCAGACCGTTGGGCCGAGATTTGGAGGGGTGGGTGACCCTCGTCTCAGACCGTTGGGCCGAGATTTGGGGGGATGACTGTCACTCGTCTCAGACAGTTGGGCCGAGATTTGGAGGGGTAGGTGACCCTCGTCTCAGACCGTTGGGCCGAGATTTGAGGGGATGACTGTCACTCGTCTCAGACGGTTGGGCTGAGATTTGGGGGGTAGGTGACACTCGTCTCAGATGGTTGGGCCGAGATTTGAGGGGATGGCTGTCACTCGTCTCAGACCGTTGGGCCGAGATTTGGAGGGGTGGGTGACCCTCGTCTCAGACTGTTGGGCCGAGATTTGGGAAGATGACTGTCACTCGTTTCAGACCGTTGGGCCGACATTTGGAGGGTGGGTGACATTCCTCTTAGACCACTGGGCTGACATTTGGAGGGTACTACGGTGACACTCATGCTGCACCATCCATCATAGTTTCATCTCAAATGGAGGAGTTCAATATATTTTTAATTATCCAACAAGAGCAACCCAAACTAGGCAATATTGACATTATTCACTCAACCATATACATTCATAATATCATCTCAACATGAGCCATTCCCTTCCATCACTGTCCATCCTTGACCATATGAATCAAATATCTGCAAACCTCATTGTCAAATTTAAGCAACACATCTCCCAAAAAGCAGAGAATGTGGGGCCAATTCTCCCTCCCCTGGAATTCAGTACACAATTAGTTTGTGATTGTGAGCTGTTGGTAGATAAGCTTGTCCTGGCATACCAAAATCCAGGTAAGAATATAAGCTCAAATATAGTTCACCATGCTCAATATAAATTTTAGTGACCTTGCCTTGGGATGCCGAACGATCTTCGTCAAGGTTGGGTCCCAAACCGACAGGATTCAACGCCCAAAAGGAAGCGGCAATCATATCCCGATATCCATTGATTTCGAATCCGCCTCTTAAAGTAGATATGCCTACAACCATAAGAGATCGGCATGGTAGAATCCTCTGTTGGTATCTTCCTGATGCCTTGACGCCTACTAGACAAGTAATTTTTCCGATTTTTCCATTATAACTCTGACCTCAAAATGTTATCATCTTGATAGTTCATCATTGCAAGTACCATGAAGCACATGGAAAACCCACTACGGCAGAGCATGCTACCTGGAAGGAAGAAAAATTGGAGATTGGATCTCCGACTCTTCGTCAAGGCCGAAAATTGTATTTGGATCACACCGGGATCAGTGGAACTATCTCCGGCCTGGTTTCAACAAGGCCATGATGTAAGTGGGCCATAGTATCATTAAAAAGGATTGATTATAATAAGCAAAAATGATATAGATAAATAGTGAACCTGTCGTCGTATCATCGGCATTGAATGACTTGCATGCCGATGCCGGTGGACGTGCATGGCTCCATGCTGCCAATGAATCACTCGCATTAATATCAGCAACCCTCTCCATTACACACCCTGAGTTGTACAAGTGTGGCCTCGAGACACTTCTTCGTCTGGCAAAGGAACCCAGCCTATTCGACATCTTGAGCCAATGGCCCTCGGTATTCAATGGAATGTCGGTGATCGGCAATCGGGAAACCCCAGCACACCGGGACAATAATTCAAGGGCAGAATGGTATGATATTTTGGCGACTGTTGGGCCATATGACGGGGCCATCTTGGAGTTGCCAAACATCGGACTTCACTTGCAGTACAACTCCGGGACACTTGTCCATCTTGGGGGAAGAATTTTGAGGCATGGGGTGCATAGCATTAAAGGTGAAAGGGTGTGTCTTGCATTTTATATGAGAGACAATGTGCATGAGAGAGTTGGGGTTCAGGCAGCTTCATGGATGACTGGAAATTGTATGGACAGACTGGTAGGAGAGGATCAAACCTCTGTATAATGTTGTTGAGTGTATCCATATGAGTGTATCCCCTGTAAAAATTGGAGATTCATCGAAACCGGCATCGGCATCGGCATCGGCATCAGCATCGGTGTTGAGACTGAGAGGATCAACCCATGTATAACCTCAAGAGTATTCATCATATAAGTGTGTTCCATTTAAAAATTGTGGCATTTATTAAAATCGGTCTTCAATATGCCGATCAGACTTGCCAACTGCCAATTACAATGAACTCAATAATAATTGTGTTTTCAAGCTTAATTGGAAGCGTGAAAACTGCAACTTCGTCTGAGCTTGCCAAATGCGGATCCAACTTGCACCATGCTGATTGGACTAGTACAAAGCCGATCGGACATTTGCAGACCTATTGGCTTCAACTAAATATACTCATTGCTCTCCTCAAGCTCAATTGAACATGAACAATAAAAATTCGGCCCACATGAAAACATTGAGCATGTCAAACTATCCTCCACTATCTGATACCGGGACATGTTGCCACCAAAAACCTCCACCTCTCTTTCAAATGTTCACCATCCTCAAATTTATCCAGGGCTTGTTTTCGTACAAGCCTGTAGCCGTCCTCTACTTGAGTCCGGATTTTCCCTAGATAACTTGCAAGTTCGGCCTTTTGTTCAACCGAAAGGCTGGAAATGAATGATGCCGAAAACAAGGGAAAACCATCATCTTCTGGGGCTGTAACATCATTAGATTTCATGTCTTGAGCACTCTTGTACTAACCTTGAGACTTTGCCGGTTTATCCTTACTATCAGAAGACATTTCCTTTTTATCCTTTTCGGAAGGGTTGTCCTCAAGTTCATCCACCTCCATCTCCGGGATGTCAGGCAAACCGGGTATCTTCGAAACGTCTTCTATCGTCGTTATTGGTGGAATTTCCACCATCGATCCACCAGCTGATGGTCCTGGTGTTTGCCTCTTTTTCTCGGCAGCCAAGTCGGGCATATCATGAAGTTCCTTGTTGGCATTATCAAGGGCCTGTTTAAGACAAAAGAGAGCTGAGGAAATTCAAGACAAATAAACATGCTGAACTCATTTTACCTCCCAAAGTCCAGGAAGATCAACAGAATCTTCCGTTGCAGAAATCGGCAGCATTACTGATGCATAGGCAGACCGGAAAGCTGTAGCTGTTTCTAACTGTAAATCTTTTATTGAACAATCTGACAATCAATAGACAAGAATATGTATATTACCTGCATCATGGAAACTGCTGTAAAATAACCAGACAATGACGCCAGAACAGCATCTGAACTATCAGCATCCGATCGTCGCCCTTGTGCCCACCAATGGCCACCATGCAAATGTCGTTGAACGAAGGCATTGGGTAGTCCTTCGATCGGCAGTTCCTGTTCGAACACGATCTGCGAGAGATGTGGCAAAACATGGGTGTAGATCGATCTGGCCGTATATCGAATGATAGCGGGTATTTGTAATTCAAGGTCCCCAAGTTGGGACATCCCAATGCATACGGTTGATGTTGCCTGCAACCAATTCAGTGAATGTATGGGAATTAAATGGTTTGCTTGCAATTTCGGCCTGCATATTCGACTCCCACTTCTGCCTGTCTTGCTGAGACAACGAGTTCCAATTGTCTGGCATTGCCAAGATTGCCATCTGAACTCGACGTGCCAGAAGATGGAGGAGTTGTTGACATTCGAAAGCTCTCGACATTGGATGTTGTGTGATAAGGTAAAAGAATTGCAGTTGGTGTTGAAGGTTGCTTCTATTTACATTTGTTTCAAACTTGCCATGAAGGTATCGGCCCCGATCCAGTCCTCGGCATCAGCATCGGCATCGGCACCGATCCAAAGATTTACCATTACTTGTTAAATCTATGTACTGATAAAACCTAAAAACTGTTGTTCTGCTTGCATCGCAAATTGATCCCACATTGCTGCCTGCCGTGCAGCATAACAGCGTTTCCCTGATGCTCCGATGCCGAACGTCGATTCCATTCTATTTCTCCACTTCTCAGCCATTGCCCTGAAATATCGAGTGGTCCAAGTCATCTCTTTTTTGACCTGTGCTAATTCTTCTCTCCAGCGACTGAAATTGGCATTAGACCTTAGCCAATGGACCCGATAGACTGGCTCAATCCAATTCAACAAATGAGGATCGGCAAGATAGAGAAGACTCACATTCTTCCATCCATTGGTTACTTGCTATGTCCTCATCCACGTCCATGTTCCAAAACCAAGCGAGAGATTTGTTCCTTTGGCCTGGTTGTTTTGGATCCATCAATGCCGTCGTCGCTCCGAGTTCTTCTCTCCGTAGCATCTTGTATGTTTCCAACATCTCTGGAGATGCTCCAAGACTGACCATAGCTCTCCTGGCTATAGAGTAGACCCTTGCGTGGTGCTTGACATGAGTTTCCAGTGAATAGACTTCTTTCCAGGCTCTTGTCTTCTGTTTCGTCCCTGATGCTAGTTGAACATTCTTGCGAAACAGAAACACTTTATGACCTAGACAAATTCGTATTTGTTGGAGAGCGGTTTCAGCTTGTGTTTCCCTCAATTTTAATTCTGCAGTTATCAATTTGCTTGCCGAAGGATCGAACGCCAATAGTTGGACATTTGAGGGCAGACACAACTTTGTCTTACTTGGAGAGTCGTCACTTGAGGCCTGTCTACGTGGGAGGTTAACAAAGAAGGGATTTTCTCGTTCTTGGTCGTGTTCGTTGTAACCTCCGCTGTCCAATGCATCAGAGTCCGATTCTGAGAGTAGAGGATCAACATCCAACATTGATCCATCGTCGATAAGATCAATATCCATGAACTTCATGGACGATTTGTGAAATCAGTCAATTCTGGTTGTCAATCGGCGCCTTTTGTCCTCTATAGCAAGCTTCGCCAATGCCAAAGGTTTTCGGCCCAGCCTTTTCTCTTCATGGGCCAGAGAGAGCCTGAAATGCGATAAATGTTTTTCAATTACAGTGGCATCTAATCATGTATTACTCACTGTGTTTCCTGAATTTTCAGTCCACTTGATAACCAGGCGATAGTTCCATTCATCAGGCCATTTGTTCTCTCATGGAGGGTCAACTCCAGAATTTTCTCTTCCTTTGTTGGTCCTAGGGAACTTGAGAAACCATACTATGCAGCAGAGCAAGTATTTACCTTTGGATGTTTTTGCGTCATAGATATTTGAGCTCTTTTAGCCTCTTTCGTCCACTTTCGAGTGAGATCAGCATCGGCTGTTGAAATGAGATCATCCAATGCCGATTTGCTACTTTCGACACCAATCATGGCTTTTTCATGTTTTCTAATGAGTGTTGGACCTGAAATACAATCATCAGCATAGATTGGAGGAAGCGTAGATTATATTTGGGAAATGGCCAAGACCTATTCTGATCAATTTCTTAAAATTTGAATCATTCATGTGTGCGTCGATCATTTCCTGCCGGGATGCTGCAGACATATATGATCAAGAGGCGCCCACAATGACTCCAAAATTTTGCTGTCGACCTGGCCTGCCCCCTCTATAAACTGGGGGCTGTATCAGGAATAGCATTCATCCTGATGACCCATAATGTGAAATAATCCGATTGGCTTCCTGATGTGCATTCCTTCTGGTAAATGGAGATAACGGCCTTGGGTCAATCTCTCTCTCAGGTGTTTACCATATTGGCACATGATATCGTAGATGAGAAGGATTGTGGTAAAGCCATATATCCATTTTAGAACTTCCGAAACAGCATAGTCCATGTTCATTTGTCTATAACAAATATATCTTCAGTACAGTGGGATCGGCATTGAAACTGGCATTGGCATCATGGACCACCCAACATCGGCATCGGCATCGGCAAAAACATCGATACCGAAATAAGCCTGAATCTTGTATGGAGTCTGACTTACCTTTCACCCTTTTGAAAATTCACAACTGAATGTGGCACAAAACATCCATGACGGGTACATGCAAGTGCACCAATGCTGGTGGCATCCAAATTTTGTTTTTGGGCATTGGCTTGATTAACTGCCCGATGCTCATTGCAAGTGGACTTCTGCATGTTAACCGGACAATGTACCCATTATTCCCCTCACAATGTAACGGCTTGAAGGACTTACCAGTTTGACCTCCTTGCTTATGCGAATGTGCTCCTTATATCTCTCCTCCCCGACCATAAACCCATGACCATCAGCGATAGCCACATCATCCAAAGGCTGCCTCATCTTCATATGTTCTACCTTGAAATTTCCATCCATTACAAACGAAGGTATGATGCTCTCAGGATTTTCTTCAGTGGACTTCCAATCTTCTTGCAAATTCATGCCAGGCTGCGGACAGGCAGGACAAGTCATTGTGAGTTTTCCAGGGCCGGGTTCTTTGTTGTCCTCGTGGCCGAATCCATACCATTTCCTGGCCTTGAGATTTCTCCATTGCCGTGTACATCTTAATAATTCTTGGTAACGTGTCTGAAAGTTTGTTATGTGAATGTTAACGATTGTTTATTCACATTACTCACAGGAACAGTGTGGGGAAAAGGCGAACTTGTGAGCCGGAGTAACTTTGAATGGAACACCTGGCAAGCCGTCTTGCATTCCAAGTTGTCTAGGAGACATTCATCAAGCAATTGAAAGGTGAATGCGGTCCGGGGCTTCTTAAATGTGGCCGGGTATAAGCCAATATCCAGCAGCTGAATATCAGGCCTAGATGCTCCCCTACATCCACACCATCGTGCTACCAATCGATGGACACCAGAGCTGTCCACCACCACGATAACGGTTTCACATGCCCTGTCGATGTCTTTGGGTGGTTTTGGAAGCTTTGTATGGTGAAGGGTGATTGCTCATTAAGGTTTTTGTTAGATATGTGGAAGGGGTTATCCATCTCAGCCTCAGTTCCAGCATCGGAATTGGCATCGGCATTGGCATCTTCAATATCGGCATTGGCATCGGTCTCGGCATCGGCATTGAGATGAGATATCTTGCTTCCTTCAGTGAAGTAGGCTCCAGTCCATCGTTCCACCCCATGGAACGGTAACCTTTGATGGAAATCTGCACAACATTTCCGGCAGTATATAGGGCAACCAAAACAGGATAAGCATTTCCATGTTCCTTCAGCAACCAGACATCCAGAGCAGGCCTGATTTTCTGGTGGCGATTCCCTGGCCAGGATATGGTCTAAATATTGGGATCGGTGGGGTAGCCTTTCCCTCATATAATTGTTGGATGACTATGAGAAGATGACCATCAGTTGGAAGTGTGAGGAATGCCATAAGTAATGTGTACATTATTGGTGGGCAATTTTAATGGCTCCACATGTGGGAAATCCTGAACAGTGTCAGATCCAGGTATGTCGAAGTCATCTTGGGTTGTTCGTTGTTTCTTCTTGGGAGAGGACTGTGAACCACTAGGGCTATTCACAATATTCTTTTGGGTCTGAAACCCACGCGTCGTAAACACCTCTCTCAATGTAACCCTGCTCAACCGAGGAACAGACTTTCTTTTGAATGACTTGACCATTTCTTGAAAAATGTGTCAGGTCAATAATATAGTTAATGAGATGAGGAATTGAAACAGAACTTGGAAAATATTAGAAATATTAAAAATGTGTATACTGTGTTAAGGGAATAGTGGAAGCTTCAAAAGTTGAGGTAGTGTTGTTGAGTCTCAAATAGGCCTCTGATCAAATTTGGCAAAAGTGGCAAGTCGAAAATCGAAACTGGGTTGCACACAATTCCTTCTACACATCAGCTCCTTCTATCCAACAATTATTCCCTGCTACCATAATGCCTGAAACTGGGTTTACTTCTGCTCAACTTGCACTTCTGAAAGGCAAACTCGAGGAATTTCGGGCTGCAGATAAAAAAGAAAGGGTGCAGATTATAAAACGGACACACAATACTATCGTTGGTGCACAAGGGAGATCTGAGGCCCCCCTTGAATACAATGCAAGTGAAACTCTTATCAATGGCTTAGTTTTGTTAATTTTAGTCTGTAGAAAATAAAAGAATGGCTCTACAACAATGGCCGTCGAAAGACGAGAAAACCTCTCCACCATTACACCAAAATCTGGAACTTCAAGAATGTTGTAGGTCATGAGAGGAAGGATGAGGTGGATGAATGAGTTTTGGAGTTGTCAAACTCCTCCCCTGGAACGAAGGAATGGATGGCGAAGTACCAGGCGTGGTTGCAGGGAGTGTGTGATGAGTTGCCGAGGGAGGATGTTGCGAAATATGAGAGGCTGGTAGAGGAGTGGAATTCACAAGGACCTCCTGCAAAAGTGCAGCAAAAGTAGGTTTTTGGAGCAAGTCTGGACTAGGTGGGGTGTAAGACCAGGGTTTTCAGCAATTCAACGGGAGTGAATGGTGAATGTCTCTGGGAACCCAAAAGACAAGGGAATGAGTGGTAGGCTCAGCGTCTCTAGGAACCCATAAGACGCTGATGAAGAAGACTTAGCAGGCGCGAGGTGTTGTGACCTTTTTTGGTTATTTGTCTTTATTTGGTTGGGCTCGCCTTATTGGGACTTTTTTTTTTTGTCCTCCTCAGTGTGTTTTGAGTTCCCAGACACGCGCCTGCTGCCCCCTCCGTCGTCTACCTAACGTGTTTCGGGTTCCCAGACACGTTGCTCACTTCCTTTACCCTCAGTGTTCGTCCCGGATTCCTCATTACACAGCTTCAGCGTCCTACGACTGGTCTTCAAGCGTGTTTTGGGCTCCCAGACACGTCAGCGCCCCCGGATTCCTCATTACGCGGCTTCAGTGTCCTATGACTGGTCTTCTCGCTCCATTCCTCCTGCAGGAGTCCTATTTTTCTTGCCGGCCTCTCACCGCTTGCTGGGCCACTCAGGGATCAACCCTGGGACCGAGTGGACCGCGAGCTTCGAGACACAGCAGCTACTAGGCTGAAGTCCCGCTCCTGAGCTCACGATCTTCATCTCCAGACACGCACCCTAACGTGTTTTTGGTTCCCAGACACTTCACCCACTTCCTTTAATCTCCTTGCTAACCTTCCCCGCCATCCACTACCTCAACCTGCATTTTGGTCATTTCGACGTCATGTCTGCACCACCATGGCCGCTGGACCACTCTGAAGGACGGGCGCACCTCCTCAACGGGGTGCTTTATTACTCCCCCAATTCCTCCCACAGCATATCTCCACCTCCACCCAAACCGCCCCATTTCCTCACCAGTGGCATTTTCCATGTCCGATCACCCAGTCACCTGGAGGATTACCAACACCCCCGGTGGTGGACCACGCCATATGGGTATTTGAGTTTCTTGGCCATGCACCCCTCATTCATCGGCTATCCATTCGACCACCTCGCCCACATACCGCCCCTCAAGAAGGATGAGGGGGGGTTCTCCGTCAGTGCCTCCCTCGCCAGCAGTTGGTTCCAGCTCCAGCAAAAGTTAAAGTACGTGATCGTTGTGTTGGTGAAGAAATATCCTGCTGCAATCTTACTACCTTGGAGCCCCTCCGCTTGGGGATATGGGCAACGGCAACGAAGTCATTACATTGCACGACAGCGTGCCATCATATTGAGGGATTGGTTCGTCATCCTCATGGCCGGCCTCTCCTTTCTGATTGCAGTAGGAGAGTCACATATCCCCGATGCTCCCATCCCAGACTGGTTTACCTGGTTGGCAGAGGCTGGCTTGGACCAGTCTTGGCTTGCTGGGGTGGCCACGTCTTCTGTACGCACCTTTTCACCATTCGCCCCCCGCGTGGGGGTCTTCCTGGATATATTGGATCCTGAAAAAACACAACCTGCTGTGGAATGGTTCTGTCGCTACTACGTCCCCATTTGGTATCCTTGGGGAGCAGATGAGGTACAAGCTTCCCACCGGAAGCCCTCGCTGGCTAGTTTAGCCCCCCCGCCTCATAAATTACAAGAGGCCACTACCTTTATCACCCAGACGCCCTCAGTTTCTTCACCAGACAATGCAACGCCAGATATGTCTGACGCCCATCCCACCAAGGCCCACCCGACCTGGAAGGAATTCTTCGCTGAGCGCGAAAAGTTGAATGCTCAGAAGCTGGGGAATGAAACCCCCTCAGCCTGTCAGACTCGGTTGAATTGTGAACGTAACCTGCCCACCGTCAGCGCCAAAGTGTTTGAATGGGTCCCAAGTGATGAGATTCCTTCACAGCTGGTATGCAAGGTGGTCCTTCAGTGAGCGAGAGCAGAAACCTTGGAGAACTATGGTGTGAACCACTGACGGTATGACGCTTTCTGGAATGAATGGGACTGTTGTGAGGAGTTTGGGCCAGGGGACCAGGAGGATGACGAGGCTGACAGTCATGACGAGGATTTCTGGGGACCACGTCAAGAAGAGTGCATTCAACCGGATCCAGATCACGACCCCCCAATCCGAATTCAGAGGTCGCCATCGCCACCCCCCATCGCAGACGATGTGCAGTCGGCAAATGAGTTGCCTGACATGTGTTAAATTTTGCACCTGCTATCCATGCATCATGGATTCGTCCTGCCTGTGCTGGTGTCATGATCCAAAATGGTTTTGGATCAAAAACATGGTACAAGATTGAAGAAAGGATATTTATACAGTTTTCCATTCAGCTGCAATATTGCAATTTCAGCTGGAGTATCCCTTCTCTCAATAGCCAGGACAACAAGTGGACAATATCAGGAATATAGCCCCAAGCACTAAGGGATGGTGCCCAGCCACCATCAAACCCAGCTTACAGCATCAGTAATGAAGGGACAAGGCCTTATCAGATTACAGGATTGGATAATAGCTTACTTATCCTTAACTTTACAAATAAGGAAAGGATAAGATCAGCAGCCACAGCCTTACATCAGATATCAAGATCCAAGATCAGAGCAGCCACATCCCACAGCCACCTTCTTATCTTTCATGATAACAGATAAGATAAGAAGCACAGCCTTCTATCTTCTATTCTAGAACATTGGAAAGGAAGCACAGCACAGCCTTCCATCTTCCATCAAAGAACATTGATGAAGGAAGCACAGCCTTCTAGTCTAGAACATTGGAAAAGGAAGCACAGCCTGAAGAACTGATTCTAGAAGAGTCTACTCTTGATCAGTCTTATTCGATCCAATCTTCGCGAAGGGAAGAAGGATTAGATGGGCGGGAAGAGGGTAACATATCATCCACGTTCCTAACATACCCCGTTTCGGCACACACAATCAACTGTATATACAGGTCAACGCACCACAATCTTTGAATATACCTCGTTGTAACTTGTCACATCGTTTGTCCTAATGTGGCTCTGCGCTGTCCTCCTTCCGTCTATTCTATTGTTTCAGCTTTGCTTTCACTCTATCAAGCGGATCCTCTTCATAAACCATATTTCCCGACCACTGTCTCTAGGGTATGATCTGTATCTCCGAGCGTCCGCCTTTCTTAATCCCGAGGAACTTGTACCCCGTGGAACGTTAGGATGTCTTTGTCCAATATGTGAGTCCTATATTTCGAACATCTGCAATACCATGAGGCTGGCGAAGTGGTTCGCTGTACTTTGGGCAGACATCTCGCCATTCTAGGTTGGCATGGGGGTCAGCATGGACCAAGACTGCCCCATACTTTCTCCGTCAACAATGTCCCATCGACCCTGGCTGTCGCTGTTTGATCTAATGAACCCTTTGCCTGAGGGAACAACTCATCCCAACCCTGATGACCGTGCTTTGATTTCTCGCAACGTATCTCCACAGCAGGTACTTACCAGCGCCTCTGCATCATCGGCCTATGTCTCAGTTTCACACAACATCCGGCTCAACCGCAAGACTCTATTATCAATGCTGTATACCTATGAACTTGGGTCTTATATCGGGTATCCGGAGACCAGCGAACTGAATGCTATTGGTCATCTCATTCAACTTGATCCTTCACAATGGCAGAATCCCATGCAAAATTTTGCATACTCATATGGGGCACCATCAGGGCGCACAAAGAGAGGTCGCGAGGTGTTATGCAGCTTGCTTGTAGATTCAGGTGGTACAGGTGTGATGGTTCCCAGTGTGGAGATGCACTTTACATGTATGTAGATTACTCGCAACATTAATTATACTTGGTTTCAATGCAACACGATAACAGGCCAAGGAATCAAAGTATGCCCGAAAACAGATTTAGATGGACTTAGGAAAATCCACACCACGGCATCCCATGAGGATATTGCACATCGTCTTCGCCAGGATAAGGAACAACGTCTCGACGGAGCATCACCCTCACGCGATATCTTTCAGCGAACAGCTTCATTCATCACGGCATTGCGGAAGCTTGGTTGTGGCCGTCCTGTTCATGAAACTACGTTCTTTACCTCAGATGAAGCCAAACAGCGAAAGGAGACTCAACTTCATATGGAAAAGCTTCAGCATAGTTATCAGTCATCCCGAAAACTTTGTGCTGGTCGCATTCTATTCGAGTATGACTATCATGGTGTCACATTCCTAAGGTGTGCTTTGCAAACTCTGCAGTGCGCAACATAACAATGAATCAACAGATGCGAGCATTACCACAAGCATGTCGACCGTGATCATCTTGTGAATTACAATATTAGCAATGGTTCATATGACCTTGCCTATCTCGAGGCAGTTCTCAAAAACGACGTGGAGGAGGTCGAACGCATTGAGTTAGCAGCGTCTGATTTGGGTTACAGACCATGCACTACATGTAACACCATCTCAAATTTTTGTACGCAAAAGGCATATTGTCGTATGTATACACTCCCATTTCCAACGATTGAATCCTTATGCGCTGAGTCAACATAGCTTTCGACCACCATGACGAAACTGGTCTACTTCAACTACCTATGATCCGATTGGCATGTACCAACCGCATTCGAATATACGAGCCCGTTGAAGAGTATCGGAATACTTGCCCATATGTTCTAATAGTTTGCAAAGGTGCACACCCTCACCCTATTCCTCTCCCTCAGAAGACCCCGCCTCCTGTACGTGCTGAAATCTTCAGCATCCTCGAAACCATCAAGGAAGATCTCCCTGATATGACAGCCCGCTCCTTCCTTCGCCACTCTACAGTCAAGGCCTTCTTGCAAGTGCGAGGTTATCCAACGCTAGCCGATCTTCACGTTTCACTTGCCAACAGGTCTCATTTAAATTCGTACATCCTTAAAGCGAAGTTGAAACACTTTCCAGCTGGCACAGGATGGGAAGGTTTGCGTCGTTCTTGTTCACCACCTCTTGGTACTAATTGCCTCAAGGAGTGGCTTATTTGAAAAGACAGGAAGATCAAAATCTACCACCCGAAGACCATTACATTCACCGAATGCTTGAGATCGAAGAAGAGTCAATTGAAGGAAATGAGGGAAGGGATGGGGACAATGGCAATTCAGAACGCAACAAGAATTTGCGAAACATTATTTGCATGAGCCGAGCAGGGAGCGAGAGGTTATTGCGAGCCCAGTATCTTCAAAGTGATGTAGCTTTTAAGAGAATAGTAGGATTCTATGAGTTCGAGTTGGCTTGCATTGATTGTGATGCAAACACAAGTGCGTTCCAGTTAATTTATATATGTTATAGCTTATTGACGTTTTTGCAGGTGTGATTTTTTGTCGAGTCTTCCTTAACCGACTGACTGCCCTCGCTCATCAACATGTATTTCACGAAATCGAGTCCATCGTCCAAGAGGATACCGGGACATCTCTGAAGTGGCGGCATCTTCATGCAAACACGCTTGAGGAACATAGTGGGTTCATTTTGCACTGGACTGCCAACCAACATGGCGGACAAGCAAAAGGTGCCAGGCTTTCTTCTTTTTCACTTGGAGATCTGTCGAACAAAATTCTAGGTCTCGGTCTACATCTACAGGCCCTTGCGCAGTTGCAACCATCTAGATATGATCTCCACCAGCCCCACCGTCGACTGGCCAGTCTCACACCATATGAGCACCTACATCGAATACTGAGACTCTGTGACGTTCACGCTAAGCGTAACATTCGTTCATGTGCTGTTTCGGAAGATGTGCGCAACCTGATGCGAAGTTTAACTTGTATGACGCACCATAACTGGGACGGTACAATGCAGGCTATCGAAGAGTTGGGTGGGAAAGCAGGTTTAGGTGAAAATGACCTCTTTTTCTAGTCACAGAACCTCACCAAATTGCATAGACTGGGTTCAGGACAAAATACGCAGTGGCTTTGCATTTGAGGCCATGTGCTGGGAAAAGAGCTTCATCCCACGTACAATATGGATGGCCGGCGATGCGAATAGTAACCTGATTGAGAGTGTTCATGCTGATGTCAACAGGGAAGGAATTTCGTGCACACTTGTTGGAGGGCTAGAGAAAGGGTATTCATTCGACAAGAATAAGATGAATACATTGAAGGTTAGCTAGCACTCAGACCCTCGCAATCCCTGTCTCACCACTTAAACAGGTGTTTGAAGAGACTGGCGTTCGTCCATCGTATAAAACCGGGCACACTTCAGAAAATGCAATCAAGAATCTGAAGCGTAAAAGCAAGTTAAGTAATGTCTATTTTCATTAGCCATACTGATATGTAGTGCAGATGATGCTCATCACCGTAACTTGACCCGAGAAGACCAGAAAATAGAGTCGCACAATCAAAAACTCAATGAATCCCACCAAACTGTTCATGCTGCTCGCAACCAAGTAGCAATTTGTCGACTAGCATGCTCAAACTCAATGTTTAGCCTTGGCTCGGTTCAATATAGGCGTCAAGAAGATGCTTTGCAGAAAGCTGAGCGGGCTGAGATGAAAGCAGATGCTGGGTTTGCAAAGTTGGTAGAAAGTGGTCGGATGTTGGCGGGGACAGGATCTGGCAAGGTACATATATTGTTACCGGCAACTTGAAGTGGTCATTCACAATCTGCGGTGCCTTCGTCTACCTGTACATTAACTTGATTCACTGTCTGCTATGGACTAATGCTAGTGCAGCAGTGGGGTTGCTACCTGCAGTCGCCATTCCGGTGTTTCTTTGAACTTAAATTTTAGCTCACGTCGTAACTTTATCCCAGGTGCCAACTTTTCACAACACAATGCAAGACCACAATTACTATTGTGTTTTGGGTGGACTCAATTCAGGTATATATAGTGCATGGTAAGTGTCCAGTCTCGGAGATTATTGTTAGTAATTGCCTGCTAGTAGACCCAACTTCCTCTCTCGTCCAAATTTGTTCCCCATTGTTGTCACCTGTACAACACACCAGGAAGCGGAGGACGTCTACAAATTTCAACGTGCGATTGGAGAGCTCAATCAGTCACAGGAGACCTATGCGATGTTGGTGTCTCTCGTTCAGTTGCCAGAGGGGGGAGCGGTGCTTAGGAACATTACCAGGTTCTATGCAGTTCTGATTGGAATGCCAGCAGGGATATACTTGAGCTAGTGAGTTTTGTCTTGAGTGCTTTCTGTAACGATAATGGTTTATTTGACGCAAATCTGCAGCAATAATATTGAGTGGTTATTCAATACCACGCGAACCCGGAAATTGAAAAAACTCGACACATTTCTGGATGCCGTCACATATATGTTTACTGAAGGCCGTTTTCATACTGCCATTACATTTTTGGATTATTATTGTAATCAGCCTGGCACTACTAGTACAGGAAGTTCGTCTGGGATCCCCGTCGACCTTATCCCTCGTGAGTATTTTTCCATTTGCACAATATTTCCAGTAACTGAGCAGCTCAAATGTAGGCCCTCCACCGCCTTCACTGATCCAAAACTGTCATGCAACTGACAAGGCAATGAATGACTCGGCGGTTAGCGTATTGGCTCAGCCAAAAATACCTTCGTCGTCATCTTCAGTGCCATCTGCCATCATTCCAGTCTATCAGCACATTCGATCGCTCGAAGGTGTCATCAAATCCCTTCCAAGACGTCCGGCAATAATATGTGAAGATAACAACTCAATTGCCTTGATTGCCTCGCTGGGCCCAGCAGCAAACAAATACCTTGCAGCCCATGGATACAACATTTCGGCGATGCATCACATCGAGCATGCTGTCTCTTCCAGCAACGATCTCCAAGACTTTATCGGCTACCTGCATCCTAGGGGAATGCCGTGGACTGAAATCATTTATCTTTGGGAACTCATCCAAGTTGATGTTGACGTTGATGTGTAGTTGTGGTTGTATACTATCTGAACTATACATATTAGCTACTTTGGCAACAATAATGGCTTCAACAACAACTTGAATTACATCAACTACAACAACAGCGGCGACAACAACAACAACAGCAGTATAACAACTGTGACAGCAGTACAACAACGGCGGTACAATAACATCAACTACAACAACAACATCAGCAGCGACAACAACATCAGCGAATATGAAGGCAGACCACGCAAAGGCAGTATTACCTGATCCTGCTCGACAGGCATAGCTGTATGTCGTCCGTCGTGGTCAATGTTGATGTCGAAACCTTGTACCCGCCCATGGGGTCGAAGTAGGGATTGGCGTTGACACGGTTGGCGGATTAGTGAATGAAAGATATATAAAGCGAAGTCACTGCAATGCAATGACCGATTACGATTCATGTTATCACAACGTTACAAGATATCTACTAGTAGTTACATCTAGACCTCCCTGGTGAGGTCACATATATGACCGGGCATGAACTCTACGAGAACAAAAGTGTTGCAACCATGGCATGGCTTCCACAAATTCTCGAACGTGGTAATGGGCATGCCGACGTGTGATATCAACTTGTTAATTTGGTCTGAAGAGACGGATGTGGGGAAACAGGGAGACGGAGATCTTGTAGTCGAAGTGAAATTGGGCAAGACAAGGGAGGGAGATCTGATGACAGAAGCGGAATCCGACCTCTTGGCAATAGAGTCTGCTTCATTTTTTGGTCAGAACGATTCATTGATCAAGTAGGGTTAGTACGTACCTTCAGATCGTGCCCTGGTGGCCTTTCGGCATATTGGATCACACGGTACCAGATAGGATGGTAGGGGCGCCTTTGATTTTTCTAGCACTAGGCAAATTCAGCTAAAATACACAGTATGAGAATGCAAAATGAACTTTCATAACGTTCGTACAAAATTCCCGTGTTGTGTAGTGCCCGGAGGTCATTGATTACGACTAAAAGATACAATGATAGCCAGTGACGAAAAAAAAAAGTATGTCTTACCCCAGAAGTCGCACGAATAGCCATTACCACAAGCAATCGCAATCTTCTGAGATCCTAAAGGTTCTCTGGCGCGGAGCTTGATGAAGCGGCAAGGATAATTGCAAGCACAATGCGGCATTGGACAGGTGTGTTTCACAATGTACTTTTGCAGCAACTCTGGTGCAATGGGATTCCCTCTGCCATCGACAGGACTACGGGTGACAAAGTTAGCTGTATCTGCTACATTGCATACCATGCTTACTATGGAAAGGTGCATAAAGTGCACGGATCTGTTGAGTGGTCACAAGTTGTCAAATTGGTAGCTAGACATTGTTGTTCTCGCAAATTTTCTAGATGCTGGTTGTAAGGCGAAGTATAATGACGCCGTGAAGCAGGACTACTAAGTGATCGTATAGCTGGCATGATGAAAGATACGAGAGGTAGAAGCTGGGACTGAGGAAGCTGGAGTGAATATTTGCCATGATTTTTATTGGGGTGTGCTGGTGGTGAGAAAGTGACCGGGAATACATTGAAGAGAACCGCCGCATTGTCCGAAATTTTAAGACACCTGTAACCGCTCCATGGACTCCGCGTACGCATATAAATTTTAGCCTGTACTTGTGAAGAGGGTGTCATGGACTTCGATGATTCGAGGACCAAATGTTTGTGTTTGGCGAACCGAGGTTCATGCGCACTCAAGACAGTAGCCCAAGCATGATAATAGTCCAAGATAACAGTTTTCTACGACTGTAAAATATTCACCGTGATCTCAAGCTTTGCCTTTGCCTTTCCAAAGCACCACTACACCATCCTCAGGTTCTAACTCGCGAACTTCGGATTCATCTACACCTGTAATGATGCCACTCATCACTTGACCTGGGTCCATGCATTGACTGGTAGCCGCTTGGCGGTGAGCATGGTTCCCATCGAAAGTACGAATGAGGTCGCATGATGCACAGTGGATGTATGCTGTGGTGACCATTACCCAAACGTCCCAAGGAATGCCGATCCTTGAATTCCACTCCAGAAGAGGTCGGCCGACTATAGTGTCGAAAAATTCTTCAGAATGAGGTGGGATCCAACCACGAGGATAGGTTCGGAGAGAGATGGTAGGAATGTCTTCTAGTGTGAGTGGAGCATACGCAACTTGAGAGTGTTCAATATGATATGGAGATAAAGTAAAATTTTGCATTACCGGGAGTTAAGGATGGCGTGTTCGTGCAGAGACCACGATGGAGATGGGCTTCATATCCATCATATGAAAACTCACAATTGCATCCAGGGCAACGGCGAGATGATGCTAGAAGAGCATAATGGGCCCCTTGAGGAATTCCCATCGTTGAATTATATTCACGGATAAGACGACCAACTGGTGTTGTCATAAATTGGAGATTCTGAAAGCAACGGTTCCGGAGACTCAGCTCCTGGTATAGGATGAGTGCTTGTGGCGGGTTCTGCGGGTTGGCGGTTGGGTGAAGAAAGGGTTGTCCTGTGTAGGATCAAGGTTAGTCTTTAGGTGGCACTTGGATTTGCATCAAAGTAGTACCTTTGAAAATGCTGTATTGCTCGGCCGCTTGAAGCATGGTGATAAGTCTAGTATCTACAGGCCAGCAATGTCAGCGATGATGCGCTAGGCTGCAGTTGGGTCACATACCAGGTGACGCCCTCTTTCGTGCATTTTCAGCACTGAAAAAAGAGTGCACAGCACTACTAGAGGTACATTGAGTGGGAATGGGACACATGCCCAAATCTGATCTTATGGGGTGGGCGAGAACGCAGGGGGGCCGGTGCAAATTTTGGCCATGCGATGGATTATGTGACAACAGTGCTTGAAGATAGAGGTCAACTTCGACGGCATTGGAGACAGAAGGCGCAATCAAGGTGTTGGGTTGGGAAAAGCTGAAATTGGACGTCGGAGGAGAAGAGGACCGGAGATATTCATCGATTTCCAGAGATGACGTGTAGGATACGGTTGTAGCTGTGGAGGATGAGCCTTGGCTAGAGGCGAATGCTGCACAAGGGATGGTTAATGTTTCACATGTATCAACATACCTAAGCCTCACCGAAATAATCCATCGTCTCCTCCTGCTCTGACTTGTAGTTGGGCGGACTGGGTGTTTTGATGAATAGAGAGCGACCACTTGCGGTGGGGCTCACGCTGGGCTCTTCTTGCTTGACAGAAATATGGAGTGGTGGGATATGCACTAGTTGGTTAATTAGATGAGGCTTTACGCAAAAAGAGTAGGACTAACCGAGGAATGGACAATCATGTCCAGCTTGATAAATATACCTCTCAATTCCGTCAACCACCCGGTGGCGAACTTTCATCTCGGAGCACTGATGGGAACGAAACCCATTTGCAGCATGAGGGCACAGTGGGGCCACAAGACCTTCAACATTCTTGAAGCCTGACGCTGCAATGGGTACAGTAACACCGCTTTTATACTGTCTTGTGGGACTGTAGGAGATAAATCAGGTTAAAAAAATGTTGCGCATTGAAAACTGACCGTGTCCACGGTGCCCAAGTACATTTCACAACACTGTAGGTGACCATTAACGCATCAGTGTTGCTCTGTGCAAGCTCAACCAGGAGCTCTTGCATACCTGCGAGGGGCAAGTCATGCGAGGCAACCTTGGGGGAGTAATCTGGGTCGGGATTGGAGATGCGCTGATGGCGTAGGCTGCGAGAGTAGGGCTGGAAACGAATAGGTTTTGCAGATACATCTTTTCGGTTTTTGGAATGCATGGCGAGCTGGTGGACTCGGACTTGGAATACGAACTTATAGGTAACCGGAGCTGTGAAGAAAACATTGTCAAGTCGCACTTGGAGAGTGGAAAAGCGTAGACCCGGTCTTTGGAGAAGGACATCAGCAGCTGCCATTCCTGACAGATAAAAAGAGAGAAGCGGCAGGCGTGGTATGCCTCAAGGCCTCTGGAGTTGTGACAAAAAAAAAGATTTATAATTATTTATGGCAAGGTTAGGGTCCGAATAGATCCAAAAATTCCACGTGCGAAAGAGTCCCAATTAGGCCAATTGCTACTTTGGGATGAGGACTTCCTCTTCTCTGTCAAGTTCTTGCTTCTTTGATGGGATCGAATAAGACAGATCGAGCGTCCCCTCATTCTAGAAGCCCAATTTGAAATTACATGTTCCAGCCTTGGTCCATGATTCCTGGAGAACCATAGACCACCCCAGATCTCAGAGAAGATCAGCCAATGGCTCATCTCCCCTCAGATAACTCATTGATCAATCAACAGCCCCACCTTATGACCCCATTATGACACCATTATGACACCATCATGACACCTTATGACACCATTATGACACCATCATGACCAATTATGCCCCCATCCTTTCTCACAGTACCATATGATTCCCAGTAATTGACTCTGCATGAGTCACAAACCTATGCCCCAATTTCCAATTGCCTTTTATATGCCCACAAACCTATGCCCCAATTTCCAATTATCTTTTTATATGCCTACTAACCCTATGCCCCATTTCAAATTACTCCCCTGTGATTCCTCTTGACTCACAAACCTATGCCCCTATTTCCAATGCTTACTCACCCTATGCCCCCTTATTTCATATTACTCTACTATGATCAGTTATGACTCACTAACCTGTACACTCATTTCATATTCCATCCTATGACTCTGAATGACTCCTGTAGTTGAAAAGGTATAAATAGGGCCCAGTTTCTGCAGGAGACATCAGTCAAACTTGATCCCCCATTCCCATCATCCTTTGATTCACCCCCTTCAGTATCTAACTACTTGTGTAGTAGCTAGTATACCAATTCAGTTACAGTTTCAGTCTAATTCTTGCTTGCTGTTCATTCTCAAATCAGATAGTCTTAATTGATCTATCAATATCTGATATATTGATACTCTTTTATTACTAGTTTGGGAAATATTCTGTGACATAGTGCCGTTACTATTGTCATTTGTCTCAAGATATATTGGTCTTCACCAAGATATCCCAGTACATATTCTGAACCAGTAGCCAATGTGTGTTTGAAGCTTCGGAATATTGTCAGATACCTTGATCATCAATACTTCTTGACCATTTTATTGTCTCATACTTTCATTATTGTCACATTCTGTTAGATAGTTTTTGGTCACACACACTTGTTTGACTTCCACTATCTCTTGCTCATCCCATCCTTGTTCATCATACACAACACTTGTCACTCTTGCTTGTGTATACTCTCAAAGTCTTTACCTTGTGTAGGAAAGACCTCACTGTTCATCCATCCTCCAAGTCATATAACTTGACTTAATCTTGCTCAAGGTAGCTGTTCCTTGTTATCTTGACTGTGCTAACCTTTGTTAGGACAACCCTCAGACCACACAGTTGTTGAGCACAGACCATAGGTGTTTAACAGTTGCTTACCATCCCCTGAAGAACAACAAGGTAATTTCCCGATCAAAGTCGCACTCCGGAAACCCTTGGTGCAGATTAGTTTTTTTTATATAAACTTTTCTCACAAACAACACCGGTTCCCAGCCATGCTGACTGCATGGAACCCCAGGCTGTGCAGGATGTCCTGTGTGTGGTTGGATTGAAGCACGGGGACGACCCCATCTTCAAGACTGACATTGGTGCAGTGGCCTTCAATTTTGTTCAAATCCTTGCCTCTGGTCAACCAATGAAATCTTTGTGGGACTTGGACCAGGACAGCCGCCAGCCTCTGGCCCTCACGGGTCACTTCAAACATCTTCGCCGTCTTCCGTCTGGTCTTTATATCTTCGACTTTGGAGGTGCTGCAACGGTCCCCTGGAAGATCGCGGTCCCACAGCCTGCTGACGCACTTTACATCTGTAGGCTGGATGCTGGGTATCATTAACTGGATATCACTTGAAACCTGCTGCAGAGAGGAATCCCATTTCAAACCCTCCAGCCCCTAAGGGATATTCCCTGTTCACGGCCCTCTGACCCCTTGATAGTCCCTTTTCAACTCTCTGGGTACAACTTTTCAAAAAGGGATTACGATGCTTATCTGCACCAGCAGGTGGTGGTCTTGGGTGGCTGTGGGGGTCGAGCGGCACTGCTCCGGGGGGGAATCTTGTGGCAGCTGGCTGTCCAGGAGACCAGCTTCGAGGCCAAGGTCCATTGTCCTCAGTACTCCTGCATAGGGATGGGTTTTCAGTGGAAGATCAACGGTCAGCCAGTCATCTGTGGGATGATGACTTGAGAGAGGATGAGATCCAGTTACTTTGTGGCACCTATATCTGCTACACAGGTACATTTCTACAGGTAATGCTCCTACTTCATGTCTGATCTGCATCCTTTTAGGCCACGGTGACCAGATCGCCTTAGTGTCTTGGTTACCCTTACCCTCGACATATGACTGGAGTGGAGAAAACCACAGGCGCTGGACGGAGCTGGCAGAAGAAAGTTACCAGATGTGGCTGGCCAGAATTGATCGGGGGGAACTGCTGCTTCCTCAAAATCAATGGCAAGATCGGATGCGGGGGTTTCACAAAACTTGCAAGTTCAAGAAAGCCACGTCGAAGTTTTCCAATGCTTTCCTTAAAGCCCAGGGCCAGTGATTTTTATAAATTTTTGTATCAGTCATGCTGTAAATTTCTGTTATTTTATTTTATTCTACCTCAAGTGCCCTCTAAGTGTGTGCTGAGTGAGCAATGAGTGACACACTTGAGTGTGTGAAGCATTGTGGGCCATGCAAAATGCTTTATTTCCAAAATATTTTGCAAAGGCTAAATCTTATTGTGAAATATGGAATGTTGTGACCTGCAAAATCCTTTGTCAAAATTCTGCATTTGGTGAGGTTGAATATACAAGGTTTTGACGTCTTGCAAAATTGATGGAATTTGATATTTTTTGCAACTATTTTGATGGCTGACAAGGCATGGGAAAACTTTCACTTTTGTTTACATTTTCACTTGAAACAATACTTTTGAATTTGATTAATTTTGTGCCAAGATAAATCCCCACAAATCTTGGTGTTTAATTGAGTTTAAAAAATAATTTTACTCAAGTCTAGTAGACGAGAGCCATTCCCTCCGCGTGCCTTCTCCAGATTGTCTTGCCGTATCCCTCACTGCAGGCGTATCTGCACCTCCTATCTTGGGTGAGGCTTTATAATAGGAGTTGTCTCAGGACAGCCTCCTCATCACCACAACATTGCCTCACCCAGAGTTAAATATATTTTTTATTTTCTCTCGAGTTCACTATTTGAATAAATCCATCAACATCTTTATGACATTCAATGATAGTGATCCAGGGTCTTCCGGAAGGGGGCTCTCAGTTGACACATACACGCAAGCGTCGAGCTCAGAATCTCAAATGGTCGCTAATCGGATTCCCGAAGGGCAAGCCATCCCTACTCTGTCAAATGCAACCGGAAACTCAGGAGCTTTCGGGTCCGTTGCTCGCTCAGATGTCACAAGAGAATGTGAAACGATCCTCGACTGTTTTCGAAAAGGTTCTCAAACAAAATCCGGGGCCTTCCTTGCTCTTGCGGATGCAATCCCAGGTTCCAGAGACTTCACCAGTCCTGGAAGCGCCATGCTTGCTTCCTATCTTGAGATTCTCGAGAACCTTGGACAATTCCCCTTTCAGATCGCACCACTCGTACCCAATCCTTCGCAGGCCATACCAACATTGGACCCTCCGGAACCCGCAGATGTGACCGTCCCTGCTCAACCGGATGACTCCCGCGAATCCTCTCCCAAACTCGACACCGTGCAGAAACGTCGCAAGGTCGACGATGCCACCCTTCCTTGGGTTGTGTCAAACGTCATCGCAGATGCCGTTCTCAGCCCAGAACTTGCCAAAACGCGTACACTCTTACTCGAGTTCGCCAAAGACCCAAAGTATGTCCTCAGCTCCTTACTTAACTCTACCAGCCACGTCTCCTTCCCTGAGTCGGAATGGGCCGCTCTCATCAAAGGCCAAGCTGTCAACCTCGACAAGGTTATCACCAGTCACCACTCCGTCTCTCATGACACACAGACCACTCAAAGAATCGCCGACGGTGTCGAGCTTCGATTTGGTACATCCGACCCCATCAGGAATGTCATAACACTCGGAGAGTGGGTCATCGCCTGGGGAAAGGCCTCCGAGGCCACCCTGTTGGTTTTCCCACACCGCGATCGTGAGCTCAAGGTCTACCAACACTACGTCCTCGAACTCTTCAACAGCGCCCACACATCCATTCACGATCACGTCATCCTTCTTGACAAGAAAATACGCACTGAAGTCGCCTCCCACCATGACCTCCTCGTCAGCAATTTCTCTTGCTTCACCCACTGGGAACGCTCCTACCTTTCCAACTTTGGCACAGGATACATTAATTCTTCAGCCCAGCAGCGACGGGACGTCCGAACTTCAACCAATCGTGGACAATCTGACACAAAGAAGAAGGCTGAGCCTTGCTGGCATCACAATGATGGGATATGCCCATCAAGCACATCCCAATGTCGATATCTGCATGTCTGCTCTACCTGTCGAAAGAGTGACCACACCGCTCCTTTCTGCAAGTCCACAAAGCCTTGATGTCACTTCTTGTGAGTCCCGTCCCCCCCTTTTTCGTAATTTCCTCTGGTCGAACCTTGACACCGGCACCTATCCTTCTGCACTTACCACCGAGTCTGACCCACCACTCCCTCAACCCCCTTCCTCCGAATACACTGATGCCCTCATTTCTACAATTTCCCAACATCCCGACTTGTTCAAGATTGTCACTCCAATCCACGTCGCTACCTTTGGTCTGCTGCTCACTTCTCACCCAAACCGTCCTTTCGTTCTCTCAGTTCTTACAGAGCTTCGTCAGGGTTTCTGGCCATGGTCAGTCTGGGACCCCTCATACCCAACCACGCATGATGCATCACACCGCCGTTACGGATCGTCTACGGGACGGCTCCAACAACAAACAAACTCAGACAACGATGCGGACAATGAGGAGGTAAAGGAATATATTGACTATCCGGTGGGGTAAACCAGACTAAACGTAAAGTACAATGTACATACAGCGATGATATATAAAGGAACAAGCTTGAGGGGAGGCACAGACCATGACATGACTTATCCCGAGTGTGACCAGTCAACTAAGGTTGACAATGTTGGGTTTGAGACGGGCCAGCCGAGATGGGCTGAGAAATTACTATTGTTAGGTACTTGACGGGGCAACCCAGGAGTGTAATATATGCCGTGTGAGACGGGTGGGCCGAGTGTAGAGCCGGCCTATTGTAATCCGTCTGAGACCGATGGGCCGACATTGGCTGGGTTGATTGACCCTCGTCTCAGACCGCTGGGCCGACATTGGCTGGGATGAATGTCACTCGTCTCAGACCGCTGGGCCGATATTTGGAGGGGTGGGTGACCCTCGTCTCAGACGGTTGGGCCAAGATTTGGGGGGATGACTGTCACTCGTCTCAGACCGTTGGGCCGAGATTTGGAGGGGTAGGTGACCCTCGTCTCAGACCGTTGGGCCGAGATTTGAGGGGATGACTGTCACTCGTCTCAGACGGTTGGGCCGAGATTTGGAGGGGTGGGTGACCCTCGTCTCAGACTGTTGGGCCGAGATTTGGGGGGGTAGGTGACACTCGTCTCAGACCGTTGGGCCAAGATTTGGAGGGGTGGGTGATATTCGTCTTAGACCGTTGGGCCGAGATTTGAGGGGATGACTGTCACTCGTCTCAGACCGTTGGGCCGAGATTTGGAGGGGTAGGTGACACTCGTCTCAGACCGTTGGGCCGAGATTTGGGGGGATGGCTGTTACTCGTCTCAGACCGTTGGGCCGAGATTTGGGGGGATGACTGTCACTCATCTCAGACCACTGGGCCGAGATTTGGGGGGGTGGGTGATATTCGTCTTAGACCGCTGGGCCAACATTACCAGTGATCAATATTGATCAGTTTGTTACCTTGATTTTTCACCCAGACCTTCACAATTTTGTTTTTCCACACACACATGTCAATCAATAAAAAACTACATTGATGTTCCAACTACCTTCAACTTTGCAATTGGTGAATTGCCTTGTCAAGGCTCAGGATGGTCTCCATGTTCTTGTCAACTACCATCTTAAGCCTTGCCGCTTCCACCACACATGACCAAAAATCATGCTTGATGTTTTCTTCTTCATGTTCGATCCAAAGCCGATGTCTTGAAGGGAACTGGTGAATCAATGTTCCATACCTCAGTTTCTTCTGTTTCTTGCTTAGCCGTTGTTGATAGAGTCCAGCATCCTGAGATTTTCGTTTCCCCTTACTTGTTCAGGCATGTTGGAATGGGGAAGGGGCTTGATGATAACCGGAAATCAGTGTATATGTTCAAATCAATACTAAGAACTTACATTTCTCAGTGTCAGTGTGGGTATCAGGTTCAGAAACGGAGGTGGAATCGACATCGGTATCGGTATCGGCCTCGGCCTCGGTATCGGCCTCGGCATCGGTATCGGCCTCGGCCTCGGTGTTGGTGTAGGCATCGGCATCAGTGTTGGGATTCGGCCTGACTGCGATATCGGCCCTGGCGTTAACGATGGTGTTGGTGTCGTCCTGATCACCATGGTTACTCAACATTTGAAAGGTTTCAAATGCTGATCCTAGAGAGATATCAAACGTGAAGACGAAAGTTATGCCGGCATCATGTAACTCACTGCTTGGCCAACCCCGCATGGATTGACTAGCCCCCGCCTTTGAAGGTCCTGCGACTGCGTGGACCTTAACCTTCGCTTCCGTGTCAGCCCCTTTGGCTCCTTCGAGCTTCAATGTCGATGTTGATTGGCCCACATCAGGGCTGCCAAAAGAAAAGAAGGACTTTCCTGGTTGATGATGATTCAGCGGAATTCTCAACTTATGAAATATCACATACCAGTCAAGGGTGGCAAATCCTTGAGAGTTTTCAACACAGTGGGCTCTAACAACCAGAGTCATCCCGGAGTGACAAACTAGTACTAAAGGACTGCATACGCCTGACGTTTACTATATTATACCATGACTTCATTAAAAAGACATCTGCGTGGAGTAGAAGGTGTAGTAGCTCACCTTTGGATCGAGCCATGAGAGATGAATTGAATGCTAGGAATGCCGATGGAGAATCCCGATGACGTGTGCTGTGTTTGTGCAAGTTTGGCCAGATCAAAAAAACCCTTCGGAGATTTTTTCAGTGAATTCACCGACATTTTGCAAGTCTTTACACATTTCCAGCCCTTTCTACAGCCTCTACAATGACTCAATCACCTGTGCCCATCGACTATCAAGCAAAAATCTACGAACTTCATGCACGTGTGGCCGAAGCTTTGCTGTTGTTGAAACGGGAAGCAAACCAAGCTCGACGCGAGCATTTCATGCTCAAGATCACGAAAGACGTAGTGAGTGTTACTGCATGTATATATATACTAGCATTTGATTTAAAAATAATGGAAATAGTTTAAGGTTATGGAGCTGCATCAGGACGCCACTTCGAAGGGGATCAAGGTGCATGCCCCGAAACTTATTCTGAGTGCAGCCCGGCAATATCGCGACAATTACGACCCTCCAAAGATCCTCCCTCAATGGGAGAAGATCACCAAATACGATTCCCAGATCATCGATGAGCCAAATTATGATGGACAGCGCACACCGGAGTACAAGGGGCCGAGGTATGGATGGTGGACAAACGAGTTCAGTCAGTGCCTTTATTCCCGTATTTATATGTTTTCAGGACATTACTGATTGTATTCTTGGCGATTAACATGAACCTCCTATCATTGATACTGACACCGACATCAACTTAGTCAAACGGCCTTACACATTCTCGATGATGACAAGTAGACCACCTCCATCGAACAAGGAGAGCAAGAAGAAGGGGAAGGGAAAGGTGAAGGTGACTGAGGAGGAGATGACTGAGGAGGAGTGGGAGGACGAGGATGAGGAGGACGAAGAGGAGGAGGAGAAAGAGGAGGAGAAAGAGGAGGAGAAAGAGAAGGAGAAAGAGAAGGGTAAAGAGAAGGAGAAGGAGAAAGGCCAAGAGAAGAAGAAGGAGAAGGGAAAGGAAAAGGAAAAGGTTAAGGAGGAGGAGGAGGAGGATGTTTTGATGATTGACGATACTGTGAAGGTGGGGGCTGATGAGGGGGAGAAGATGGTGGAGTCGGAGGAGCGTGATGAGAGGGATATGGAGGTGCAGGAAATACCGAAGCCGAGTTCGGGGTCCAAAAGGTTGAAGCGACAACACCGAGATTCAGTCTTGGAGGAAATGCCGGTGAAGAAGGCGAAGGTTGCGGCTGAGACAAAGCCTCGTACGAGGGAACAGGTAAGTTGATGTTTGTGTTCCAAACAGTTTCTTACAATCCCTTTGGCATCTTTAGTGTTGCCGACGCTGCTTCGAACGATGGCCAAGGTATATTTGCATGAAAGGCAAGAGGACGGCGTGTGGTTCATGCAACCGGGTCAAGGTAAAATGTATCTGGGATGTTGATGATCGAGCCAAGGCCACGTCGACTCCCAGGCCAGCGGCAGCCAGCAAGCCCCGGGAGCTGACGCCTCCAATACCGGGGCCGAGCAACAAGAAGAAAGTCACCAAGGTGACTCTAAAGGTGATTCCCCCAGCTTCCCACGTTGCATCAGCTTCAGGTGGAACTGGCATGACGCTTCGGTCTCGAAAAGTGGCTGTTCGGATTCAAACGCCCAAAATTACACCGACCCCGACCCCGACCCCGACCCCGATAGAGATCGATTCGCCGCCCCATTTCAAGATTTGGCCTGAACCCCGACCAAAACGAAAATCCAGGAAGGCCAAAGGGAAGGCGAGGGAGATTATCGACGTTGACGCTGAGGTTAGAAAGTCATCTATTCCGGAAGGATGTGAGTTTCATTTTGTCATAAACAAAATTTTTGACGACATTTCCGGCCAAATTCAGCAACTCTATACCCTCTCATCTTTGACGCCAATGGCATGAGGGTTGTCGGGAGATTCAGTGGACAAGGCAGCTCGGCTCCCGAGAATGCCACCAATCAGGAGTTGAGGAAGAGGGTCGATGTGCTGGAGGCCGAGGTTCGGGGCCTTAAAATGATGATGGAACGGTTCAGGGGCTGGATGGTGAAGGGGGAGGAAATGGTACCACATGTACCTTTGAAAAAAGATGAACCAAGGGAGGAGGAGATCCCCAGGGAGCCCAGTTCTGCTAGCGCCGGTCCTTCAGGAGTAGAACACCAGAGGGAGAGCATCGATCCAGTCAGGGAGCCCAGTTCTGCTAGCGCCGGTCCTTCAGGAGTAGAACACAAGAGGGAGAGCATCGATCCAGTCAGGGAGCCCAGTTCTGCTAGCGCCGGTCCTTCAGGAGTAGAACACCAGAGGGAGAGCATCGATCCAGTGCCGACTCCAGTGCCGCTTCCAATGGGGCCACTTGAAGGAGGTGAGGAAGTCCATGGAGGGGGTGACAACGTCTTGGAGCATTCGGCATCACCGGCCCCAAGAGGGAGATCGACCGTCACGCCACTACTGCCGATTGGGGACATCATTAGGTCCAGCTACCTGGAATCTCCTCAAAAATCCTCACCGAATTAGGCTGACTTGTGGCAACATGAGGCGTATATTTGTATCATTATATGTTATTTATATGTTTTATTTAGTGAGTATCAAGATACATTGCAGGTTTCAGTCGGTCATCAGGGTGCGTATGAGATTTAAAGGGAAATTAAGTGTAACCACTGCGATAATTGATATTGGCATTAACATCTGCATGAACATCGGCATCGGTCTCGGCATCGGCATCGGCATCGGCATCGGCATCGGCATTAGTGTGAATTTTGATTATGTGGAAAAGGTTTCTATGATTGTTACTGCTATTGTTATTATATTTAGCGTCAATCATGTTCATGCCAAAACCCCCACATTATTCGGCGTTGGCATCGGCATCGGCATTAATGTGAATATTGATAATTTGGAAAGTTTTTTATCACTGTAAACTGCTATTGTCATTATCCTTAAGATCAACACTCTGAATGCGGGGCATTGGGTCATGGCATCGGTCTCGGCATCGGTCTTGGCATCGGCATCGGCATCGGCATTAGTGTAAATGTTGACATTTCCGACCTTACCTTCTTATAATATACTGGTATCGCTACATTCTGAATTGTCCATTATAATTCATTTGTTTCTATTCCCACTGTGTCAGATAAATATTACCTTTTAACCTTTCTGGGGCTTTTTCTCGTCTCCTGAAATTCAATGGCCTTTGTCTTCTGTCCACCTGTAACTTTCTTCTTCTTTCTCGGATTCTGCTCTTCTTCCCCCGCTTCATCTTCCCCCGGTGACCTCCTTTTCAGTGAACTCAAACCCCTTCTCAATTTCTCACAAACCGCATCCAGCCTAGGCTGAACTGTTTCCATCTTGAGCTTCGTGCTGATGATGAAATCTTCAAGATTTGCATCGGCTATCATTCCAGCCCCATCCTTGTCCGAAAATTGAGACCTTTCCAGGTCATGACTAAGAAGCCCAATGCTGAGCAGGACTCCCTCCATGAACATTCGGCTTCGATATGTCCCATCAGGCTTTAGATACGGCTCCTTCTCCAACCATTCCAAATAGGACTTTCCAACCTTCACCGAGGAATGGACGGTTTTCGGAGCTGTAGTATTTTTATATTTCCAAGTCGCCCAGGTTGGAGTGGTTTTAGGGATGTGCGTGGGATTGATATCGTCCTATTTAGATTTATATCAGGTTGGTGTCAGATTAGACATTAAACAAAAGAATCACTCACGGGAAGTTTACAAACCACTCGAAGGCACTTTAGATATACCTCCTTATCAGATAGTGAAGCAAGGTATCGGAACCTCTCTTCGGGATCGAAGATGGATTCTGGAGGACATAGTGGGATGGCATTGATGCCGGCATGCTGACCAGTCTGGCCAGAAGCATCTCCGTTCTCGTCGCCGTTTCCATCATGGTCGGCGTCAGGGTTAAAGTCATCAGACGCCTTCTGCTTTCCCTTGTTTACCTTCTGCTTTCCCTTATCGGCCTTCTGTTTTCCTTTGTCTAGATGAGTGGTCTCTGATGAATCGTCGTCCATGTCGGAGTCGGAGTCAGATTGAGATCGAGATGATGAACCGGATTCGCTGCTGGACATGATGTCTTGCTGCTGGCTGGATGTTCCTGCCCTTGCAGATTTTCAGTGAGCCATCTTTCGAGACTTTCCTGAAGTGGTAGGAATTGAATTGTCGAAATCCCCGTTACGTCCCTTGAAGCCCTGGAATTCAAAGGTTGTTTTAACCTTTTTGTTCCCCTGCCGTTCATACCAAAATTCGAGAAGCGCCATTGCCTGTTGCTTGACGAGTTTTGATGGATCCCGGAGTTGGAATCCTGCTGGTAGATACTGTGGGGATATGTATTGGTTTTGATTTCTGCTGATATCACCCCATGGAACCGAAGCCATATTATCGCCGCAACGTGATTCTAAGATGCCATTGAATAATACTTATAATCGATAGTGAGGTGAAAAACACACTGTAGTGGAGATTAATAAAATCTCTGATCAACATTTTCATGTCCTCCAAATTTGGCCTGGTCATGCCGGAAAAGACGGGCAATCTAGGGACACCTTTGTCATCCCTATGTACTTTTGGTTTTAATTGTAATTTCTGGGCTGCTTGTCCAGCACCTTCCTCGTCGGTAGCTGACTCATGAGTTCCTGAATGAGATGCCGATCATAATGCCGATGCCGATGCCAGTGCCGATGCCGATGCCAATGTCGATGCCAATAAAACACAGGTGCCGATAAATGCAGATGCCGGTAAAACATGGGTGCCAATGAATTGCAGGTGCCAGTAAGCTATCCAAGTCTTTTTAGTGGGAAATAACATATGCTCACCCAGTTCCTCTGATGCAAATGCTTCCCATTCCGCCATCACTGGACCTTTCTGCCAATTTGGTTTTGACTTCACAAAAGATGTTGTCCCGATCTTGTCATTAAAGTCGTGGCTGGATTTCAATTACATGTTAGCCTGAATTGGAACTATCATGAGTTAAATTACTTACGAAGACACTAAGACATTTTCCGATGTGTCCATAAATGCCGATAGCACAAATACTCTCATACCCAAACTCCGATGCATTTGTGTTGCAAATTCTTTTATATATTGAACGGCATGTTTCTCAGCATTTCTAATAACCGAAGGTAGCATGTTGTCAGCCCACCTAGTCCAGACTTGCTCCAAAAACCTACTTTTGCTGCACTTTTGCAGGAGGTCCTTGTGAATTCCACTCCTCTACCAGCCTCTCATATTTCGCAACATCCTCCCTCGGCAACTCATCACACACTTCCTTCAACCCAGCCTGGTACTTCGCCATCCATTCCTTTGTTCCAGGGGAGGAGTTTGACAACTCCGAAACTCGTTCATCCACCTCATCCTTCCTCTCATGACCTACAACATTCTTGAAGTTCCAGATTTTGGTGTAATGGCGGAGAGGTTTTCTCGTCTTTCGACGGCCATTGTTGTAGAGCCATTCTTTTATTTTCTACAGACTAAAATTAACAAAACTAAGCCATTGATAAGAGTTTCACTTGCATTGTATTCAAGGGGGGCCTCAGATCTCCCTTGTGCACCAACGATAGTATTGTGTGTCCGTTTTATAATCTGCACCCTTTCTTTTTTATCTGCAGCCCGAAATTCCTCGAGTTTGCCTTTCAGAAGTGCAAGTTGAGCAGAAGTAAACCCAGTTTCAGGCATTATGGTAGCAGGGAATAATTGTTGGATAGAAGGAGCTGATGTGTAGAAGGAATTGTGTGCAACCCAGTTTCGATTTTCGACTTGCCACTTTTGCCAAATTTGATCAGAGGCCAATTTGAGACTCGACAACACTACCTCAACTTTCTAAGCTTCCACTATTCCCTTAACACAGTATACACATTTTTAATATTTCTAATATTTTCCAAGTTCTGTTTCAATTCCTCATCTCATTAACTATATTATTGACCTGACACATTTTTCAAGAAATGGTCAAGTCATTCAAAAGAAAGTCTGTTCCTCGGTTGAGCAGGGTTACGTTGAGAGAGGTGTTTACGACGCGTGGGTTTCAGACCCGAAAGAATATTGTGAATAGCCCTAGTGGTTCACAGTCCTCTCCTAAGAAGAAACAACGAACGACCCAAGATGACTTCGACATACCTGGATCTGACACTGTTCAGGATTTCCCACATGTGGAGCCTTTAAAATTGCCCACCAATAATGTACACATTACTTATGGCATTCCTCACACTTCCAACTGATGGTCATCTTCTCATAGTCATCCAACAATTATATGAGGGAATGGCTACCCCATCGATCCCAATATTTAGACCATATCCTGGCCAGGGAATCGCCACCAGAAAATTGGACCTGCTCTGGATGTCTGGTTGCTGAAGGAACATGGAAATGCTTATCCTGTTTTGGTTGCCCTATATACTGCCGGAAATGTTGTGCAGATGTCCATCAAAGGTTACCTTTCCATAGGGTGGAACGGTGGACTGGAGCCTACTTCACTCCAGCCTGGTTGATAGAACTTGGTGTAAAGCTCCACTTGGGTCATGGAGGATTGGAGTGTCCATTGCGGGGCAGTGAAAGCGAAGGAAGCAAGATATCTCATCTCAATGCCGATGCCGAGACCGATGCCGAGACCGATGCCGAGACCGATGCCAATGCCGATATTGAAGATGCCAATGCCGATGCCAATTCCGACGCCGGAACTGAGGCTGAGATGGATAACCCCCCCCACATATCTAACAAAAACCTTAATGAGCAATCACCCTTCACCATACAAAGCTTTCCAAAACCACCCAAAGACATCGACAGGGCATGTGAAACCGTTATCGTGGTGGTGGACAGCTCTGGTGTCCATCGATTGGTAGCACGATGGTGTGGATGTAGGGGAGCATCTAGGCCTGATATTCAGCTGCTGGATATTGGCTTATACCCGGCCACATTTAAGAAGCCCCGGACCGCATTCACCTTTCAATTGCTTGATGAATGTCTCCTAGACAACTTGGAATGCAAGACGGCTTGCCAGGTGTTCCATTCAAAGTTACTCCGGCTCACAAGTTCGCCTTTTCCCCACACTGTTCCTGTGAGTAATGTGAATAAACAATCGTTAACATTCACATAACAAACTTTCAGACACGTTACCAAGAATTATTAAGATGTACACGGCAATGGAGAAATCTCAAGGCCAGGAAATGGTATGGATTCGGCCACGAGGACAACAAAGAACCCGGCCCTGGAAAACTCACAATGACTTGTCCTGCCTGTCCGCAGCCTGGCATGAATTTGCAAGAAGATTGGAAGTCCACTGAAGAAAATCCTGAGAGCATCATACCTTCGTTTGTAATGGATGGAAATTTCAAGGTAGAACATATGAAGATGAGGCAGCCTTTGGATGATGTGGCTATCGCTGATGGTCATGGGTTTATGGTCGGGGAGGAGAGATATAAGGAGCACATTCGCATAAGCAAGGAGGTCAAACTGGTAAGTCCTTCAAGCCGTTACATTGTGAGGGGAATAATGGGTACATTGTCCGGTTAACATGCAGAAGTCCACTTGCAATGAGCATCGGGCAGTTAATCAAGCCAATGCCCAAAAACAAAATTTGGATGCCACCAGCATTGGTGCACTTGCATGTACCCGTCATGGATGTTTTGTGCCACATTCAGTTGTGAATTTTCAAAAGGGTGAAAGGTAAGTCAGACTCCATACAAGATTCAGGCTTATTTCGGTATCGATGTTTTTGCCGATGCCGATGCCGATGTTGGGTGGTCCATGATGCCAATGCCAGTTTCAATGCCGATCCCACTGTACTGAAGATATATTTGTTATAGACAAATGAACATGGACTATGCTGTTTCGGAAGTTCTAAAATGGATATATGGCTTTACCACAATCCTTCTCATCTACGATATCATGTGCCAATATGGTAAACACCTGAGAGAGAGATTGACCCAAGGCCGTTATCTCCATTTACCAGAAGGAATGCACATCAGGAAGCCAATCGGATTATTTCACATTATGGGTCATCAGGATGAATGCTATTCCTGATACAGCCCCCAGTTTATAGAGGGGGCAGGCCAGGTCGACAGCAAAATTTTGGAGTCATTGTGGGCGCCTCTTGATCATATATGTCTGCAGCATCCCGGCAGGAAATGATCGACGCACACATGAATGATTCAAATTTTAAGAAATTGATCAGAATAGGTCTTGGCCATTTCCCAAATATAATCTACGCTTCCTCCAATCTATGCTGATGATTGTATTTCAGGTCCAACACTCATTAGAAAACATGAAAAAGCCATGATTGGTGTCGAAAGTAGCAAATCGGCATTGGATGATCTCATTTCAACAGCCGATGCTGATCTCACTCGAAAGTGGACGAAAGAGGCTAAAAGAGCTCAAATATCTATGACGCAAAAACATCCAAAGGTAAATACTTGCTCTGCTGCATAGTATGGTTTCTCAAGTTCCCTAGGACCAACAAAGGAAGAGAAAATTCTGGAGTTGACCCTCCATGAGAGAACAAATGGCCTGATGAATGGAACTATCGCCTGGTTATCAAGTGGACTGAAAATTCAGGAAACACAGTGAGTAATATATGATTAGATGCCACTGTAATTGAAAAACATTTATCGCATTTCAGGCTCTCTCTGGCCCATGAAGAGAAAAGGCTGGGCCGAAAACCTTTGGCATTGGCGAAGCTTGCTATAGAGGACAAAAGGCGCCGATTGACAACCAGAATTGACTGATTTCACAAATCGTCCATGAAGTTCATGGATATTGATCTTATCGACGATGGATCAATGTTGGATGTTGATCCTCTACTCTCAGAATCGGACTCTGATGCATTGGACAGCGGAGGTTACAACGAACACGACCAAGAACAAGAAAATCCCTTCTTTGTTAACCTCCCACGTAGACAGGCCTCAAGTGACGACTCTCCAAGTAAGACAAAGTTGTGTCTGCCCTCAAATGTCCAACTATTGGCGTTCGATCCTTCGGCAAGCAAATTGATAACTGCAGAATTAAAATTGAGGGAAACACAAGCTGAAACCGCTCTCCAACAAATACGAATTTGTCTAGGTCATAAAGTGTTTCTGTTTCGCAAGAATGTTCGACTAGCATCAGGGACGAAACAGAAGACAAGAGCCTGGAAAGAAGTCTATTCACTGGAAACTCATGTCAAGCACCACGCAAGGGTCTACTCTATAGCCAGGAGAGCTATGGTCAGTCTTGGAGCATCTCCAGAGATGTTGGAAACATACAAGATGCTACGGAGAGAAGAACTCGGAGCGACGACGGCATTGATGGATCCAAAACAACCAGGCCAAAGGAACAAATCTCTCGCTTGGTTTTGGAACATGGACGTGGATGAGGACATAGCAAGTAACCAATGGATGGAAGAATGTGAGTCTTCTCTATCTTGCCGATCCTCATTTGTTGAATTGGATTGAGCCAGTCTATCGGGTCCATTGGCTAAGGTCTAATGCCAATTTCAGTCGCTGGAGAGAAGAATTAGCACAGGTCAAAAAAGAGATGACTTGGACCACTCGATATTTCAGGGCAATGGCTGAGAAGTGGAGAAATAGAATGGAATCGATGTTCGGCATCGGAGCATCGGGGAAACGCTGTTATGCTGCACGGCAGGCAGCAATGTGGGATCAATTTGCGATGCAAGCAGAACAACAGTTTTTAGGTTTTATCAGTACATAGATTTAACAAGTAATGGTAAATCTTTGGATCGGTGCCAATGCCAATGCCAATGCCGAGGACTGGATCGGGGCTGATACCTTCATGGCAAGTTTCAAACAAATGTAAATAGAAGCAACCTTCAACTCCAACTGCAATTCTTTTACCTTATCACACAACATCCAATGTCGAGAGCTCTCGAATGTCAACAACTCCTCCATCTTCTGGCACGTCGAGTTCAGATGGCAATCTTGGCAATGCCAGACAATTGGAACTCGTTGTCTCAGCAGAACAGGCAGAAGTGGGAGTCAAATATGCAGGCCGAAATTGCAAGCAAACCATTCCCATACATTCACTGAATTGGTTGCAGGCAACATCAACCGTATGCATTGGGATGTCTCAACTCGGGGACCTTGAATTACAAATACCCGCTATCATTTGATATACGGCCAGATCGATCTACACCCATGTTTTGCCACATCTCTCGCAGATCGTGTTCGAACAGGAACTGCCAATTGAAGGACTACCCAATGCCTTCGTTCAACAACATTTGCATGGTGGCCATTGGTGGGCACAAGGGTGACGATCGGATGCTGATAGTTCAGATGCTGTTCTGGCGTCATTGTCTGGTTATTTTACAGCAGTTTCCATGATGCAGGTAATATACATATTCTTGTCTATTGATTGTCAGATTGTTCAATAAAAGATTTACAGTTAGAAACAGCTACAGCTTTCCGGTCTGCCTATGCATCGGCAATGCCGCCGATTTCTGCAACAGAAGATTCTGTCGATCTTCCTGGACTTTGGGAGGTAAAATGAGTTCAGCATGTTTATTTGTCTTGAATTTCCTCAGCTCTCTTTTGTCTTAAACAGGCCCTTGATAATGCCAACCAGGAACTTCATGATATGCTGGAGTTGGCTGCTGAGAAAAAGAGGCAAACACCAGGACCATCAGCTGGTGGATCGATGGTGGAAATTCCACCAATAACAACGATAGAAGACGTTTCGAAGATACCCGGTTTGCCTGACATCCCGGAGATGGAGGTGGATGAACTTGAGGACAACCCTTCCGAAAAGGATAAAAAGGAAATGTCTTTTGATAGTAAGGATAAACTGGCAAAGTCTCAAGGTTAGTACAAGAGTGCTCAAGACATGAAATCTAATGATGTTACAGCCCCAGAAGATGATGGTTTTCCCTTGTTTTCGGCATCATTCATTTCCAGCCTTTCGGTTGAACAAAAGGCCGAACTTGCAAGTTATCTAGGGAAAATCCGGACTCAAGTAGAGGACGGCTACAGGCTTGTACGAAAACAAGCCCTGGATAAATTTGAGGATGGTGAACATTTGAAAGAGAGGTGGAGGTTTTTGGTGGCAACACGTCCCGGAATTAGATAGTGGAGGATAGTTTGACATGCTCAATGTTTTCATGTGGGCCGAAATTTTATTGTTCATGTTCAATTGAGCTTGAGGAGAGCAATGAGTATATGTAGTTGAAGCCAATAGGCCTGCAAATGTCCGATCAGCTTTGTACTAGTCCAATCAGCATGGTGCAAGTTGGATCGCCATTTGGCAAGCTCAGGCGAAGTTGCAGTTTTCACGCTTCCAATTAAGCTTGAAAACACAATTATTATTGAGTTCATTGTAATTGGCAGTTTGCAAGTCTGATCGGCATATTGAAGACCGATTTTAATAGATGCCACAATTTTTAAATTGAACACACTTATATGATGAATACTCTTGAGGTTATACATGGGTTAATCCTCTCAGTCTCGACACCAATGCCGATGCCGATGCCGATGCCGATGCTAATGCCGATGCTGATGCCGATGCCAATTTTGATGCCGATTTTGATGAATCTCCAATTTTTACATGGGATACACTCATATGGATACACTCAACATTATACAGAGGTTTGATCCTCTCCTACCAGTCTGTCCATACAATTTCCAGTCATCCATGAAGCTGCCTGAACCCCAACTCTCTCATGCACGTTGTCTATCATATAAAATGCAAGACACACCCTTTCACCTTTAATGCTATGCACCCCATGCCTCAAAATTCTTCCCCCAAGATGGACAAAGTGTCCCGGAGTTGTACTGCAAGTGAAGTCCGATGTTTGGCAACTCCAAGATGGCCCCATCATATGGCCCAACAGTCACCAAAATATCATACCATTCTGCCCTTGAATTATTGTCCCGGTGTGCTGGGGTTTCCTGATTGCCAATCACCGACATTCCATTGAATACCGAGGGCCATTGGCTCAAGATGTCGAATAGGCTGGGTTCCTTTGCCAGACGAAGAAGTGTCTTGAGGCCACACTTGTACAACTCAGGGTGTGTAATGGAGAGGGTTGCTGATATTAATGCGAGTGATTCATTGGCAGCATTGAGCCATGCACGTCCACTGGCATCGGCATGCAAGTCATTCAATGCCGATGATACGACGACAGGTTCACTATTTATCTATATCATTTTTGCTTATTATAATCAATCCTTTTTAATGATACTATGGCCCACTTACATCATGGCCTTGTTGAAACCAGGCCAGAGATAGTTCCACTGATCCCGGTGTGATCCAAATACAATTTTCGGCCTTGAGGAAGAGTCGGGGATCCAATCTCCAATTTTTCTTCCTTCCAGGTAGCATGCTCTGCCATAGTGGGTTTTCCATGTGCTTCATGGTACTTGCAATGATGAACTATCAAGATGATAACATTTTGAGGTCAGAGTTATAATGGAAAAATCGGAAAAATTACTTGTCTAGTAGGCGTCAAGGCATCAGGAAGATACCAACAGAGGATTCTACCATGCCGATCTCTTATGGTTGTAGGCATATCTACTTTAAGAGGTGGATTCGAAATCAATGGATATCAGGATATGATTGCCGCTTCCTTCTGGGCATTGAATCCTGTCAGTTTGGGACCCAACCTTGACGAATATCGGTCGGCATCCCAAGGCAAGGTCACTAAAATTTATATTGAGCATGGTGAACTATATTTGAGCTATATTCTTACCTGGATTTTGGTATGCCAGCACAAGCTTATCTACCAACAGCTCACAATCACAAACTAATTGTGTACTGAATTCCAGGGGAGGGAGAATTGGCCCCACATTCTCTGCTTTTTGGGAGATGTGTGGCTTAAATTTGACAATGAGGTATGCAGATATTTGATTCATATGGTCAAGGATGGACAGTGATGGAAGGGAATGGCTCATGTTGAGATGATATTATGGTTGAGTGAATAATGTCAATATTGCCTAGTTTGGGTTGCTCTTGTTGGATAATTAAAAATATATTGAACTCCTCCATTTGAGATGAAACTATGATGGATGGTGCAGCATGAGTGTCACCCACCCTCCAAATGTCAGCCCAACGGTCTGAGACGAGTGACAGTCATCCCCCCAAATCTCAGCCCAACAGTCTGAGACGAGGGTCACCCACCCCTCCAAATCTCGGCCCAACAGTCTGAGACGAGGGTCACCTACCCCTCCAAATCTCGGCCCAGTGGTCTGAGACGGGTGACATTCATCCCAGCCAATGTTGGCCCAGTGGTCTGAGACGAGGGTCAATCAACCAAGCCAATGTCGGCCCATCGGTCTCAGACGGATTACAATAGGCTGGCTCTACACTCGGCCCACCCATCTCACACGGCATATATTACACTCCTGGGTTGCACTGTCAAGTACCTAACAATAGTAATTTCTCAGCCCATCTCGGCTGGCCCGTCTCAAACCCAACATTGTCAACCTTAGTTGACTGGTCACACTCGGGATAAGTCATGTCATGGTCTGGGGTGGGAAGGGGGTGGGATGGGGGATGGGGAGAGGGGGTGGGAAGCGACAGGGGTGGGGGGATAGGGGAGGGATATATAGGGGGTGGGGGGATGGGGATGGGGAGAGGGGGAGAGGGAGAGGGAGGGGGAGGGGGATGGGGATGGGGAGGGGGATGGGGAGAGGGGATGGGGATGGGGATGGGGAGATGGAGAGGGGGAGGGATGGGGGAGGGATGGGGGTGTGGGGATGAGGATGGGGAGAGGGGGAGGGATGGGGGAGGGGGAAAAACTCTTCTTATAATAATAACTAGCTAGCTACAGTATGGTCAACTCTTATTCTTTGAAGTATAATAAAATGATTGAGGACAACAAATAAGGTGAATGGCAAGAAAAGCATGCAGTCTGCATGCAATAAAGATAGAGTATCTGAGAAGGAGCACAATAACCAGTCCACATGAATAAAGAGCGATGCATTCATTCTGAATCACTCCCAGAACTGTACAACACTGAGCTAGAGCCCAAAGAATAATCAACATCCTCTTCTCTTGCTGCTGAATCTTCTCCACCTCCACATCTTCAACCATACTTTTTTATTTGGGCCCACCCATGCTCATGCCCATGCCAGTTCTTGTACATTTCATAGTGCTACTCAGCAATGGGGAAACTACAAAGCTATACATCTTTGTCAGGACCATTGCTGGAAGTATGCTGATCTCAAACTTGATCTCCTATATGCTCTGCTTAAGAGGTGACCAGACACTTGTCATGAGTCAAGATAATTTGAAATTCAGAGTATTGAGCTTACATCACATATCTCTGCAATGCCTTCATGAATGATCTGGATCACCTTTTCCAACTTGATGCTGTCCAGTTTTGCAATTGCCTCACTGAGATCCTTCTTCCAATCAAATGTCAAGATGCCATCATTGGCAACTAGCTTCTTACTCTTTCTCTTTCCAGGAGCCTTGGACCCTTTACTGGCCTTGGAAGGCAAAGCAAGGGAAGCAACTTTGTCACACTTATCCTTTTTCCTCTCCCTTGGTTGCTTGCCTCCCTTGAGTGACCCCCCATTGTCTCGACCAGACTCTCCATTGTGGCAATGGCACCTGCAGAGAATCAGCCCTCATTTAGAACGTGTGATAGATCACAACATATGAGCATGATTCTCCTCACTGTCATCCTCCCCCTCTTCATCATCTTCATTGCTGATGTTGTGAAGTGGAGGTAAAGCCTTCCACTTTTCATTGAGGCGATGTTGTACTTAATGCCTGCTTGATTTACAGGGGTTCCAGCAGGGTTGAAGTGGAAGCAATAGTTTGAAATCATCATAGAATTTCTGAGTATTGTAATATTCTTGATGCTCCAGCTTCTTCTGCATGGGTGATAGATCTATGGGCTTTTTGAGAACCTTCAGAGATGTGAGTATGTCAAGCATGACCCAGTCTGTTTATGAACAAGGTTAGCATTTCAAAAATTCAAATTCAAATGGATGGACCGATGGATTTGTAAAATGGGCTGGCAATGGCAGAATGCTCTTTGCAATGAAGGTCTCAAAGCACCTTGAGACAAAACTTCCACTGTTCAGCTGTTCTGTCATCCTTGACCCTTTTATTTTTTCAATGTTTCCTGGGGACATCTGCATGGCAGACCATTTGAAGGAGGAGGGTGAATCTCTCACTTTGGCCACCTGATGATTTCTTTTCAGACTGGCAGATAATTGGGACAGAAGTTGAAGTGCACTTTGTAGGCTGATTTTTCTTAGATAGAACTACAGGAGGAGGGGGAGTTATAGGCTTGTTGATAACTTGTGGTTTTGGCTGCAACCTCCTCAATAAGAGATATGGCAGATATGAACAGACCCACTTCAAAGGCTACTAGAATTTGCTTATCAAACACTTCTTCAACATGTTTACCCATCCCTGTGACTGCATGATCTGGCCCATTGAATGTGATACAATTGCTAAAAATGAGCTGTACATCTGTGACAAACTCATTGGCATGAAGATACTGAGGATTTTGTGAATTGAGGTCAGGTTAGAGGATCCAAGCTGATGCTCAATCATTGAAACTCCATTGGGTTCTTGATAATGGAGGGGTAGTGTGGAATGTTGATAATAATTGGATCAACAGGATGAAGGAAAGGGCCAGCATCTTTCAGCATTTTCAAACTGCAGATGGTAGACTGACAGAAGTGGAATTGAGTAGTACTGAGAGTCGATGGGGAATGTGGAGCCATTAATGGCTGTAGGATCATTAGTAGGCTCGGAACAGATGGATGCTGGAGGCCAGAGGGCAGCCAGCTGTTGAGAGGATCCACATTCCTTCAGCTGACCAATTGGTTATTGACTCTTTCTTGAACTCTTCAAATCTACTTCTGCTAGTCATCTAAATTGTCATGGCTATCTGTCAAGCATAAAGCTCAGTTCATTGTGCCCATATCAATTCAGCAAAACGACAAGTTTATTGGCAACAAGAAAAAAAATCAAATTGTTCTGAAAGCATGATGATCAATAAACTTGTTTACATAGAAAGCTTTGAAGGAGTCAAGGGATTGGGAAAAATGTAGAGCTCTGGGAATCATAGTTTGCCCAAAAACACCAAGTAAATGAGCAGCCCGAATAACACAATCAAGATGGATAATAGAAATGACTGGAGAACCATAATCATCAAATTCTGGCTGCACAATCCACATACCAGTGTCCTCATCTGGTTCATCACCAACAATTGTAAACCAATGAACCAATGCACAAGCATATGTTGTGGAACAATAGTCAAAGGAAAAAGGGAGAATAACACAAACAAGGTCCATTCCATGCATTCCAGGTAATTCTGGGTTACGATGTAAAGGCGTGTTCAGGGTGGCTTCGGAATAATAATCCTAACCAAGGGGGTGTCAGCGTAAAAGTGACAAGGTAATCAGTGTCGTGAGTCATAGTAAAATTGGTAGTAAGAGAATATGAATAAAGCCACCATCTAATATGACGATAATGAGTGAGAAATAAGGAAGCCGACGATACCGATGATGTTGGGTACAGCGGGTTGGGGTCAGGTACGACGAGCAGGTAATGATAAAACAAGATAAATGGTAAAGATATGGACAGGAAGTCTACAGGCTACAACGACGAGAGGTTCTAAGACTTTCTGAGGGATTCTGAGAGAGATAGTGAGGGGGAACTGGATTGTTATTTTGTTACAGTTGTCACTCACCATTTTATAGGACTATGAAGAGTAAGCTACTTCGGTATAGGTTACTTTGGCCAATAGTAACTACAAGGGAGGTACAAAATGGGAAGGAGAAGATGGGAGTTGCGAGGCAATGAAGGAACAGGAATGGAGAGGAAAAGATATAATGAAAAAGATGGAAAATAAAGAACCTATGTCCAAAGAGGACAGGGGGTATAAGTCCAATGTCAGTATAGGGAGTCTGAGGTGTCACATGTGACCGTTTTGGGCAAGATAAGTCTGCGGTGTCAGTATAAGATCAGCCGTCAGTAGATGGTATACATCGGGTCCAGCAGGCATTGTCAGGTTACGTCGGTTTCGAGTACGAGGAAGTGGGACATCTTGGGTTCGTGAGTATATGTGATATATTGATGATACGTACTCAGAGCATTGTCAGACCTCTACAACAATTGAGAAAGACACAGTCATACCGGCCAAAACTCTTTCTCCAGGAGACAGCCCTAATATATTCATGGTGCATACCACCAATCCCAGAAGGGTCACTTGGAGCATGAAAGATGGCAACAGCAGAATTATGAACTCTGACCTTCCCCATGTATGAAGGACAGGTGCTGAGAGGAACTTGAGATGAGGAGAGGACATTCTTTGGATATCGTTGGTCATAAAGAAATCGAGAAAGAAGCATTGGAAATTGAGGTTGTTGTAGTTCAGCAGCAAGAGAAAGAACATTCCAAGTTCAGACTGCACCCTCCATCAACATGGTTCCAGACTGGATGAAACAAACCACATACCAACAGTTCATGTAAGATTAACATAGGAGGTGATAGCAGGACCTTCTACAGCACCATCTTCCTCCCCCTCCTCCTCCTCCTCCCCCTCCTCCCCCTCCTCCTCCTCCTCCCCCTCCTCCCCCTCCTCCTCTACCCTATTGCTCCCACCATCATGTGGGCCATTCAAATCAGTACTTCCAGCAGTAGCATCATACTCTACAAACATAGAATTATCATTATAATATTTATCAGCTGACAATGTGATCCTTACCTAGTTCTGCAAGAATATTTGTAATACATGTCCCTTCCAACATTCCATGTCAGGGGAAGTCAACCTCAAGAGCTGCCAGCTTGTCAAGCTGCTGGTTTGTAAGGAGCATCTGAACCAGAGCTTCAAAATGACTAGATCGACACCAGGGCTTTTTGACAGCCTTTATATGCTTTGACTCAGTAATTGAGGAGCACAAGCTATTTGGTCCACCAAAAGCTCGAATTAGAGAAAGGTAATGGAGTAGGGAATGTTGGTGAGGAAGACCAAAGCCATCTGGGCGGACACCAGTAGCCACAAAAATTTCCCGATAGTAGTGGAAACAATTCATAGCATCAGTGAGCTGATTTAGTGAATTTTCATCATGAACATCCTGTCGTGCAATATGACAGAATTTCAGGAATTCCTGGATGCAACGGACCATTTCAACAGGGACATATCCTTCAATGGCAGGAAGGTATACCTACAGCATCATTATTATTGGTGTAAGTCAATAAAAGATATAATGGTCATTTACCTTCATCAAGGCTTTTGAATCATCACCAGTCCACCGTTTAAAACCCCGTCCTTCATAGAATCGGCGCAGATTTAGAAATGGAGCAGCAATAGCAATACTGAGGTATTATGTTAGTAACAGTCACTTCTCAAGACTGAAAACTTACCGGCGATCAATGTCATCTAGGATCTCATTTCCATGCTTCTTGCCATGGGTCGCAAGAATGTAATCTTGGACCCACTTCACCAGGTGATCCTTGAATACACCTTTGATGAGCTGGTGAAGTAGGTCAGGAGCAAGAAGCTCATAGATGTCAGCTCGTGGAAAACCATGAGTAAAGGGCTGTTACATAGAAATCAGAGAATACTTAACAATAATAAATGATGGGCATATTACCTGACATTTGCCTGCCATTCCATATTCACTCCATGCCACGTCAAGTCCAAATGTATCTACTACAAAATCTGTGTGCTCAGAAGTGCAAGATTGGCCCCCACCATCTAGATTCCATAGGGGTGCCGTGCACCTACAAAATTTACATGAATAAGAATATCATCAATGGATAACTATGACATACTTGGGACACCATCCCTGAACAATACATGTGACAATGACCTGTTCTTGGTAGTCTGCAATGTATGGGCCAAGACCATATATAACACGCCGGAAATGGCCATCATAGCAACGGACAACTTCTGGTGTTGTCATCGCAGCTTCAGTCGATTCACAGGTTTGAGGGGATCAAGGATCTTCACAAGTGAGGTATGGAAGAGTTGTCATTTAAAGTCCTGGAACTCATTGGTATCAGCCTCAGCTCTTGGAACTGTGAACACCAATGAGTTGATGGCAAAACAGATCTAGGTAGCATACCTTTTGAAGTAGCCAAGAAACCAATAAGGACAACTGCATTTCGGTGAGCATGGTGAAGGCCATTGTGAGTGTTGCCGATCGCAGCATAGAGTGGGTAGTATCCAGTGTCACTAGTGGCAACAGAAACAGTCGTTTTGTCACTACCAAGTATAACTGGTACGAACATGGCGCCATGGGTGTCTGGATCCTCTGCAATGATGTCCTGCAAATTGTAAGTATAAATCATCGAGAGAAATATCACACCTACCGCCTGTTTCCAAGCCCAATCTCCAGACATAAAGTGTTGATACTGATGATTTTCATCGGCACCATACTCATGAAATGGAGTGGTGTCCATTTCACCAAGAAAATTGGTGTTGGAAATCATATTCTTGACGACCTTGTGAGGATCGCGGTGTAGTAGTGGATAGTGTCCACTACTACGAGTAGATCACGTGATTGTTCCCACGTTCCGTAGGATTACCTTTTGTGTAGATAGCTTACGAGACTTGAGCTTGTCATACCATCCAGATCCACTGAGGAGACCCAGCGGGGGCTGTAGCCCCTGCTACACCTGGTGATGAGAGTTTGATTCGTCTCACCTCTGCTTTCTTGTCGTTCTCTTCTTTTTTTGAGCTTTTCACTTGTTTTTTGAGGCCTACAGCCTTTTTTCACGCGGTCTCACCACCAGTTGCAGAGCAACACCTATTTTTCGTCCATGGCCGACTACTCGACCACCCATATTCATGTTAGATGGCTCGCGAAGCCCTCGCGTCTCAAGAAAGCGCCGCCGTTACCCTTTTTTCAAGACGGAATGACCAACCCGTGCACTGCCAACATCGCCGTCTCCAGCTGCCCCGTCTTCATCATTCACGGCCCCACAGGCACGTATTCGACTCCCCGTTCCATCGTTTGACAGCCCGTCACCTTTGCAGAGCCGACAATACCCTTTTTTGAAGTCCACAATGGCAAGTCCGTGTTCGACTGCTTAACAGTTCGCACCCGGTTTTTGCAGCCCAGAAAATGTTAGTTAAACATCCTAAACACCACGCGTAGCGCCCTAGAACCTCGCGTGGCCCCACGTACGCCCCACGCAAGACCATCCCACCGTTTTAGAGCCCCCGTGCCATTCCGCATCATCACCTCGAACTACCCCAGCCCCACGCGTATTCGCACAAGCCCTATGTCCACGCTCAACGTTGAAAGGACCCCGCATATGCCTCCTGTTGCCCAGATGAGCCCCCCATCGTTTTCAGACACCCAGGCGACTGCCGCGTCGTCACACCGTCAGCCCCCGTTTTCCACGTATGCAAGCCTTTCGCCCACCCCACCAACCATCGTTCAACATACCAGGAGCCCCCGTTCATGCGCGCTGCCCCAAACGAACGAACACCGGCCTTTATGGCCATCCAGCGACACGCCAAGTCATCAAAAGTTCAACCCCCCGTTTTCCGTGTACCCAGGCCCTTCAACACACGCGCTCGACGCGCCCTTTTCGCTAACGGCCCGCATCCCAGAGCTCCACGTACCCCATATACGCCCTACGCAAGCCACCCGCGCCGATTTAGAGCCCCCAAGTCGAGCCACGTCACCACGCCGTCAACCCGCGCAGGCCCTTTAGCATGCCCACCGAACCCCACGGACCCTCGCACGGCATACCAAGAGCCCCCGTCCCCTCGCACCATCCCGAACAAACGAACGCCGGCCTTTATGGCCACCCCACGGACCCGCCGCGTCTTCGTCAGTCGACCCCCGGTTTTTCACCACCTACCCACGCGAACACACTCGCCCAACTCCCCACGTCCTCGCCCCATGCCGCAAAGCACCAAGCACCCCTTCACCACCCTTCATGACCACCCCACAGACCCACAGACCCACAGCACCACAAGTATTAATATCCCTTTGCCACCCCACATGAGCCACCCCCGCCGTTTTCGAGACCCCCAGAGTTTTTCCATGCTGTTATAGCCTTGTTCGACACCCGAGGACCTACCATTCCCACTGTGTTCACCTACCCCCACCCCATGCCACCCTGCCACCTCACAAGTCCCCCACATTTTTTGCGAGTTATGCTCTGAGCACAGGCGATTCGGTCATCAAGTGGTACTCTTAAGCTGGTGGTGGCGTCCACTGGGGGGAGTGCCAGTTGGCAGCGTTTCATAAGTCCTTGACGGAGTTAGAGTTTGAGTTAGAGTTTTGTGAGTTTTGTGAGTCTTGGTTTCTAGGCTTTGCAGTGGCGAGGACGCCACTGTTTTTTTCGAGGGGGGTACATGTAGTAGTGGATAGTGTCCACTACTATGAGTAGATCACGTGATTGTTCCCACGTTCCGTAGGATTACCTTTTGTGTAGATAGCTTACAAGACTTGAGCTTGTCATACCATCCAGATCCACTGAGGAGACCCAGCGGGGGCTGTAGCCCCTGCTACAGCGGTACCATACTTTGAAATTATTCACCATCCACAAACAGGGTTCCCCATCAGGAAGTGGTCCCTCATAACTGATGTTGAAGTTTTTCCACGCAATGTCACCAACTTTTGCATTGTTGATAGTCTTGTATAAGTCCGCATGGTTAGCGAAAGGAGGTGTGCTGCCAGAAGCAAGAAGTGATGCGGCCCACAATTCCATTAAGGCATCAATCTCACCAGCAGGCATCTGATTTCATCTGTATAAAAATTTGACTGTCTCAAATTCAACCTGAGACTCAAACAGAAACCAGTCATCCAGAGGTGGGTCATCTAATGGAGGAGGGGGAGTGCCTTGGGCTAAATAATTTCCGTCTCGATCACATGGTCTCCCTGTACAAAATAGCATTATATTCATATTTGCCCTTGAAAATATGTGTCCTCACTGTTTATCAATGGATGGAAGACACAGTGACAATCGGTGTGATGCTCATTACCCATGCCATCATTTTGAGCCCCTTCTTCAACATGTCCAGCGTCACTCGTTTCTCTATGGGATGGAGATAATGGTGGTGATGAAAAGGACGGTGTTGGCGGAGACCCAGGTGCATTGAACATGTCAGGGTTATCAGGCAAAGGGCCTCTCTGAGTTTCGGAACATTCATTCACATTGTGAGTATGGAATATTTGAACATGCTTGGTAAGACCAGATCTGTTATGGAAAAACCATTTACATCCCGTAACTGTACAGGGAATATGGTGAGCATTGAGTTTGTGAGCAACAAGATGGCAAGGAAGCATTTTGTAGTACACTGAGCACAGGTAGAAGACAGCAATTCACACGGTGAAAATTTGAATAAATAAACTCAAATTGAACGTTGCAACATTCAACTCGGAATCAACCTCTCAACATTCAACACCTCCCTTGCAAAAGACCTCCCTCACAACATTCGACATTCGACATTACCCACGTTCACCATGTCTGGACACATACAGACTCATCCTACTAATAGTACTCAGCATCCAGGTCAAGTGATACAAAAACGGAAAAGACGTACCCAAGCAGAGATGAAGGCAGATCGTGAACGTGAACAGATCAAAAAAGAAGCCCTGGAACACCAGTGACAAGACAAACTACATGATCTTGCGGCTTTGGAGGAGAAAATCACCCAAAAGGACATGCAGGTGAGCATTGGCATGGGTATGCAAAAGAAGGCTCATCCTCAAAAGGCTCAGAGCTCAAAAAAGGTGCTAGGTTCCATTCAGTATAATTTTGTGCTGATGTTGTCTACAGGCTGAAAATAAGGTACTCACTGAGACTACAGAGGACAATGAGACCTCAGTCTTTGACAACGACCAGGCAACCGACAACGATGAGGATTTGTACCAGCCTAGCAATGATAACGATGGAGATGACAAAGAGGGAGAGGACCTTGATGCTCAGGTCAAGAAAAAGAAGCGTGTTGAAAAGGTAGGAGTACGAGACACTGTCAAGACTATTTGCGAGGCCACTGCCAGCAATGGGGAAGGTAAGATGGGGATGTTCAATGTTCCACTGATCCCATCATACTTATACTTATCATCATGCTTATCGTGTGTAATCAACAGGACCGTGAGGCGCATCTGATAATCATACAGTCAGGTGACTAATCTATTCCCATGCTCCTGCTCGAACAGACAACGCTTTTTTACTACAACCTCACCTTTAGGACCTTTGATAAGTCGTCTTCTGGCCTCATAAATGACTGGGCTGCCAGGGTTCCTTTTGGGAAAGGGGGATCTAAAACCAACGGAAGCATTCGCTCAAACTCAATGATCCAATCGTCAACTCTCATTTCGACAGCTCCATCCAAAAGCAAGGCTAAGGTACCCACTAGCATCAAGATTTCACAGCCCTCCAAGCTCCACCCTGTCTCTGAACCTTTACCACTTTTTGACAGCAGTGACAATGAGTGGCTTGCAGGCACTGAAAAGACGCCAGCCATCTCCAATCGAACCACACATTCAGTAAAGACGGTAAACTATTCTTATTAATGATGGTTATCAACAAATTACAGGTACCTCTCAAAGTCAAGGATGGCGATTCGGCAGCACAGGAGGGTAAATTGCAAGTTGGTCGTGGGAAATTTGTCAACAAACAGCTCCCTGCAGGCTGTGAGACAAAGAATATCTGGCGCCATGTCTTCATTCCCACCTACATCAACTATGTGGCCGCAAGCAAGGATCCCTGGGTTGTAGCAGATGCCGATGCTGTTCATGCTATGCAGCATGCTTGGAACACAATCTATCTCAACAGGAAGGACAGCGGCGAACACATCCCACATGTGGTTCAGGTCAATGAAGCCGTCTTCTGCATTGTAAGTACAATGCTTCCAGTTTTCTCATAAATTCTTTGTACTGCTGACTATCTACAGACTAACCAGCTCATATACAAATGGCGTGCATCCTTTGGATCTACAGCTCTTGCTATTGTAGATGCATTTTTCGAGGATAGCGATGGTTTCAACACTGATGAGGCTTGTGCCAAGTTTGCACAGGGCCAGCTTCACAAGTTTGCCTTTCTCTATGAGAAAATGACAGGGACAGTACGTTCAAGGATGTACAGCAGTCCATATGCTGATGTATGTTTCCTTAGAAATTCAGTGGCTTATTCCATGGTGCCACCGTGGTTCATACCTTTGCAGCTCACTATAATGCTATCATAGGTGCCATGAACGTACTGGCATTGGGTCAACAAAATCCACACTCTGCTCTTGCACTCTCATCAGCCGCAGTATGTGTCTTTAAGTTAACATGCTTAACGAAGACTAAGCTTAGTGAATTATGAGGTGGAGCGTGCATTTATGCTTTGGCAAGATGGCATGATCACAATTGAGTCCCTAGCCTGTGATGAGGGCAAAACTAAAGGCAAAAATGTTTCAAAGGCGATCATCAAGACTGTAAATGTGGCCACCGGCAAGGAGTCCACCAAGGATAAAGTGTTCAATGTAGTGCTGCCAAAGTTCAGTTCAGTCCAGTTCAGACCCTTTTTTTGTGAACCCTGAACTGAACTTGGAGTTCAGTTCAGCTAAGTTTCTGAACTGAACTTGGAGTTCAGTTCAGCTAAGTTTCTGAACTGAACTGCAAAATTCAGTTCAGTTCAGTTCAGCCTAGGCTATGAACCCTGAACTCTTACTATATAAGGCAATTGGTTCAGTTCAGACATGAATTTGACTGAACTGAACTCTTTAAGTGGTTCAGTTCAGCCAAGAGGCCTGAACTGAACTGAACTTTGGCAGCACTAGTTCAATGAATTGAACTGAGGTGATGCAACACGAGGTTATCTCACTGCCATCAATAATCTTCGCAAGGGTTCATTTGCGAAGGTCATCACGAAGGCACAAGCCTCTGCCGGAGCAAATTGTCATGGGGATTCCCAAACCTCTTGGATGGAAGGAACCGAGGTGGATGAACGTTGTAGAGGGTACAACCTCTGTGGCCACGGAATCCCACCAAAAGACGCACTTTACTACTTGTCCACGAACCCGTCCATCACTCCATCCTAATCCGGCGCACTCTATCCTAAACCGACAGCAATCACACGTCAATTCCAGGCAAGTCCGCACTCAAACCTGGACCCGAATCCCGAGCCCCTCTCTTACCGATCATAAAGGCACCTGTAATATACGTTGGAACCCTCTGCCCTCGGAACCCTCTGCCCACCAAGCCCGATACACAACCCAACCACTCCCACAGTAGTATAAAGAGGACTCCCACATATTCATAATAAGTAGATACCCAGAACCCTAGAATCGGTCCCTCATAGTTCCTCTTAGACTTGTACTTCCCATATCCACAATCACAATCCATAAACCTCTTATATCATTTACCGTTGTTCCTGCCTCGTCTCCTCACCGTTGCATTCAGTGGCATTCACCAAGTTGAAACCTGACATCAGATTACATCGGATAACTCCAGACTTCACCAGAAACTATCTCTTTTATCTCTATTTATCTTCAGATTTCTACCTCCATTGACTAGGCATTGCTGACAACGCCCTTTGTCACTATTATGCTGACTTCTATCTAGTATCCCCTTTTGGAGCTAGACCCGAACTACACATCACAACGTGGTGCTCTGATTGATGTCTCTGATGATGATGGTAAGGACTACCGGGCTTCTTTTGTTCTACGATTATCCATCTAACTTATTTTGTAGACTGAATTAGTTTTATAGTATGCACCAATACCCTTCAAGTTACTCCAGCAGCTGTCTCGTGTATGCACCAACACCAGCAGCAACATCATTCAAGTTGTCTCATAATCTTGTCACCTCTGGCCACCCCCCAGGTGATATCTGAGTCTTCTGCTTCCCCCACCATACTCCTGCCTTTTTCTGGACCCTGTAGCCTAGTACTACCATTGGTGTTAGTGGTACTACTAGTGGTAAATTCGCAATTCAATTTTTTTTGTTTTGATTCTATTAAAAGCATGACAATTACAAAGTATAAGAAAGTATAAGAAAGTATAAGAAATTTTAAGAGGAAATTAAGAGAATATAAGATGAGGTTAAGAAATAGAACCTACTTATTCTGTCTTACTCAAGGATTGACTTATTCCATCTTAATCTGTCTTAACTCTGGAGTAAGACTGTGTAAGACAGAAGTAAGATAACCTATGTTTTCCTGATGAATGAGCTAGAAGATCACAGACAATTATTTTGTGCATTGTTTAGTTTTGAAGGAATAATACATTGTAACAGATGTGAATGTTGTCGAAATGTATAAATAATTGTATGTGATCTTCTCGCTCATTGAATATGGAGCATATTTCTCCCTAAAACCATGTTGACCTGAGCATTCCTTGTGGAGCTATTAACTGCACAAGTCAAGCAGATAACCTTTGATAGTGATATTTCACCTATAACATTAAAAAAAAGGATTATTCTATTTGGCTCCCCAGGGTGCACCCAACTTCCCACACACCCCTTACCTTATAAAGTGATAGCTAAGTAAAATAATTTTAAGTAATCAATTTTAACTCAAGTTTTACTGGTGATCAAATGACTGAAAAGTTATGTCTGTGCAGTGTGAAGACTAAGATATGCAAAAACTAATTCTTGTCAAATTCTGTGTAGTTGGTGTTTAGATATAGACATCAATCCCAGATGAGTCCTTTATTTCTAAGCAACTGTTCAATCAAAGCAAAACATCATTTTTCTATAAACACCTAGAAGTGTAAGCTTACTCATCAGAAATTTTCTATGATTTTATCACCAACAGGACTTTAATTAAAACTGATTCATTAAATGTATTTCACTTAGCTACCACTATATAAGGTAAGGGGTGCATGGGAAGTTGGGTGCACCCCAGGGTGCCAAATAGAACTACCCTAAAAAAAAACTAGATATTTTCAAAAAGTAAATGTAGGAGAGACTAGCCCTCATAAAACAGATAAACTTTCTCTTTCACATCATGTAAATTGGTACAGTATTTCATGAGATCCAATTCAACTCTTATTCAAGTCTATATTGCCTAATTAGTTCAAAAGTCCCGCATTGCTGTATGTCAGTGGCTACTGGTCGGACATTCAAAAAAAAAAATTTAGACTTAGGACAAGGTTTTCCGAATAGGCTGTAAGTAATATATACATATTGTGCTAAACCCATGGGGTAAACCTGCAGACTAGTGGGGTGTGGGCCATTGCTTTGCATGGCAAGTTACTCGTCCCTTTTTGGCAACAAAAACAAATATTAAAATTGTGCATATACAAACAGTACAGCATTATTACCATTTCATGACAATAAATCCACATTTAAAAAGTTAACTATATTCCCTTCATTAATGCAATTTGATATGAGAAATGAAGTAAAGCTGCCATGTAAGACTACGAAAATGGACAAATAATGATGAAGATGGCAAACAACAGACAAATAAAGGCAAACCCAACAACAAACTATGAAAATTGATAAATAATAATGATGCCGATGATGCCGATGTTGTCGGGTATGGCAGGTCAAGTTGGGTACAATAAAAGTGTGATAGGGACAAAGATAAAGATGACAAGGTCAACTATGAAAGTTCAAGAGGTTACTAGAACAAGCATGTGAAGGGATTAAAAGGTGATTCTGATTGTGAGGACATGGGGGCTAATGGTATCTCTTTTTGTATGGTTGTCAGGGCCTGTTTTATAGTACATGGGTAGTAATTCTACTTTTGGTCATGTCTACTTCAGCCAATGGGAAACTACAAAGGACAGTTGCAATGGGGATATGAAAAGGGGGGTTGCAATGCGACAAAGAAATCAATAATGGAGAGGAAAATGATGAGCAGAAAAGATGTAAAAGGATATCTCCATGCAGATAAGGGGTAGACAAATCAGGCAAGTTCAAAGTTGGGTATAAAATCTGAAAGGGGTGCTGATACGCAGCTGCATGCTCTGACCTCATAAATATTCAATTTGACCTATTCTGACTTCAAAATACTTCAGACACACTTCTATGCATCCTACCTATGCCTTACACTCATTGCCGCATTGCGTTTCACTGTACAACTTCGCGTTTCTCTCATTATCATCACCCTCACCTCACACCACTCCAACAAACATCACACTGGTTTTCTATCTTATTCAAATGTTTAACCGCTCAACTCAGCTCATCTCTGACATCACCCGAACCTGTGTAGACCCTTCGCATGGCTGCGCTTTAACCAGTGATACACTAGTAGTGGCTCTGAAGAGATCCCTAACAAAACTACTAAATAGGTGATGTGCGAGAGTGCGAAGGTGGCTACTACACGAATGAAGGTTTGGAAAGATGTGGAAACTACTACAAAGTTTCTGAACAATAAAATGTATGGTGCGACAGTTGCAAACAACTGTGCAACTTCGCGAACATGGTCACAACAACAATATCGATATCGAAGGGCAAAGACTGAAGGACTCAAGGTTATAACTTGAGTGCAAGCTATGGTGTGAATCATCTAGTCACCACCAAAATGTGACAGATGCCAAATTGGGGTCCATCAGATCTCGCACCCCTTGGCCAACCCTGAATGATGGCAGCTGGGTGCTTTTCATCACCAGTGAGATTGTATAAATGATTTTTATCATAGTTAATAGACAATAAATGGGAACTTTGTCTGAACATGGCAAACCCTCTACTGTGACTATGCCACCAAAGAAATATCTTAGGGTAGCAGCTGAACAAGCACAGACAGCACAAGCACAAGATTATCTGGAACCCCATGTGCATGGCTCACCCATTGGCAGGTCATCAAAGCCACCTGTCAATGTCATTGAGGTCAACAGTTCTTCAGAATCAGAATGTGGGTACAAAGGCAGAGTTAATGTCAATCTCACTGATGAGGAAGTTGACAATGACGACAATGACTTCATGGAGCTGCTGGGTGGGAGTCAGTATTGGAATTTGATGAGGCAGATGTTGTGGAGATGAAGAGATGGGGAGCCACTATTGCAGGGATAAACAACAACTCAGAGTCAGCAAAGGACTTCTCTTCTGAGATGAATATAGACTTGGATAAGAAAAGTTGGAAGAAAATTGAGGCAAACAGTTCATTGGGATACAATGGACAATCACAGTGTACAAGGCAATGGCATGCAAAAAAGGCTTGGGAGCTGCAAGAGGAGCAGGAAGAAGCAAAGAAATTGTGAGTAGTGTGCTTGAATATTCAATCTGTCACTCACTACTTCGTAGAAATAACCCTGCGGTCATCCATATGCGAAACTTCTTTGCTCCATGTCCTGAGCTGACTCCTGAGCCATCTGGTGCTTCTGTGGCAAGCATCCATGCAGGGAGTGACCCAGAGCTCTCTGATTGGCACATATACTCACCAGCCGAGCTTGCAACATTCAAATCAGATGAGAACCTGGTCTCAGATAGCAGAGATGAGGCAGATGACAAAAATGAACAAAGTGAAGCACCCACTGTCAACCCGCAGCAGATACCTATTCACAAAAACCACCTTCCTGTTGTCCCTCCACTGAAATGACATTGCCATGAGGTTCCCATCTGAAAGGTCCGCAAAGAAAAGCAAGTGAAGAAGGCAGTGGTGTATGAAGATGCATGGAAGGCAATCAAGAAACACATTGAGTTGAAGAAGACGATATTTGTTGGTGGCCCTGAAGGTCTGCAAGCTCACCGAGCCTGTGCGATTGAGAGCTTCCTTGCCATGGTTGTGAAACGAGGTCATCTTGAAGTGGATGCAGCTGAGCAAGCAGCTGAAAGTCATGGATTTTTGCCAGTATGGGGTGGGCGGTGCATGCATGAGTGGACGAAGTTGTGGATCCAAAAGCAGGAGCTGCTGTCATCACGGAGAGGTCAGAACAAGGTTTTTACCATCCTTGAGGACCCTGTGATCCAGACAGAATTGCACGTGTACATTTGGTCCAACAAATGGGCGATGAATCCTGAGAAATTGAGGAAGTTCTCTGAGGGGAAGCTGTTGCTGGCCATCGCTGAACCTTATCTTCGTGAGTTGGTGAAAAAGGATATGCCTGCTGGCTTGAAAAAATATATGGAGCTGGAATTGTTCCCACGAATCCAACTCAAGGTCGCCAAAGGAATATCACTCACCACAGCAAGGCGCTGGTTGAGGAGGGAAGGGTTTCGGTATATTTGATTCAACAAGGGATTATATTATGATGGACATGACCGACCGAATGTCATGAAGTACCGCCAAAAGGAATTTCTGCCAGCAATGGAGTGATACTTTCCCCAACTTGTCCGATACATCATTGGGGATGTACTGAAGGAGGAAATGCCACAGAACTTTGTTGAGAGACCTCTGGTACTTGTGGCTCAAGATGAGATGACAGCTCAGGCTCATGACGCAGTAAAGAAGAGCTGGGTATTTGAAGACCAACACATGCTGAGGAAGAAAGGCCAGTGGCAAGGACTTCATCAAAGTGATTTTATATGCTCAACAGTTGGATGGATTGAAGAGGCAAGTCAGACTCTTGAATATGGAAAGAACTATGATGGGGGAACTATTCATTAAGCAGGTCTGTTATTGTGTGTGGTTCAGCTCATCTTGTCAGACTTACTGACCAGCTTACTGCAGCTGCGTGAGAAGTTTATTCCAGCTTTTGAGCAGATTCATGGGCCTGGATATCAGGCCCTGGTACTTGTTGACAACTCTCAGGGCCATGCTGCATACACTGAGGATGCTCTTGTTGCATCTCGGATGAATGTGAAACCAGGTGGAGGCCCAGATGCGAGATGGCTGGTATATCTGCGATGGCCAGAAAATTGTCCAACCCATGATCTTTCCAGTGGATCATGAATATGCCAACCAGCCCAAGGGACTCCATGCTGTTCTTCGAGAGCGGGGTATCGAGACTAAAGGCCTCCGTGGAAAATGCAAGAAATGTGAACCTGGTGCAACCGCCTGCTGCTGCCGCCAAATTATGGAGAATCAGCCTGATTTCTGTGCACAGAAATCTCTTGTCCAAGAGGTGATTGAGGCTGCCAGTCATTTGTGTATCGTGCTCCCAAAATATCACTGTGAGCTTAACTTTATTGAGTTTTTCTGGGGTGCTGTGAAGTGTTACCTTCGGGAGAACTGTGACATGTCCTTTGACACTCTCAAGAACAATATGCCCGTCGTACTCAAATCTGTCCCTTTGGAAACTATCCAGAAATGGGAGCATCAGATGTACAGATGGATGGAGGGTTACAGGGGTGGTCTGGAGACTCATGAGGCTCAAATAAAGGTAAAGGCATTCAGTTCAACTAAATACAAGTCCCATTGTGGTGTTCTGGAGACAGTAGCTGCAGCTCTTGATGTCTAAAGAGACTGATTTCCTGTTTAGTATATTATGTAATATACTTTATATATTATATAATGCACTATATATGGTAAACACCAATTTCAGCCTCAAAAAAAAATTGAACTCCCTCAATTTTGATTCAATAAAAATTCTGTCTTGGAAATTTATTCCTCACATCAAATGGAGCATTTTGGCAAGACAACTAAGAAAAATATCTACTTATGAAAGCTCCCAAATCTTTGTCACATTTTGGTGGTGACTAGATGATTCACACCATAAATAGAGCTTTATGGCTCTTAGACTAAGACTGTGAGGGAGGGAAAGTTGCATTTTTCTCTATTGAGAAGGAGGAGAGGGTCTATATGTATCTCTCTATGTATTTAAACTACATCTCTTTTTATATTACTCTGATCGGAAGGTCAGAACAGTATAAAATCAACAGAAAGAAGTAGTAATAGTACTAAAAGGGGAAAGGGAGAAAGGAATCAAAAGGTGAAACATAAAATAAAGAACAAAGAACAAAGGAAGATGAAAGGTAAATCGAAAAAGAAAGGGAAACTAATATGAAAATACATCCAAAATGATTGAAGGTAGGATAGGAGATATGGGGAATAGGGGAGATGGTCTTCTGATGAGGTGGGATCAGTCTGATATGATATATCTTTGTTCTAGTGCTGCAACATGTTCGGTGTAAAGGTCTGACAACACTCTGAGTACGTATCATCAATATATCACACATACTCATGAACCCAACACGTCCCACTTCCTCGTACTTGAAACCGACATAACCTGACATCACCCACTGTGCCCGATGTATACCGTTTACCAATGGCTGATCTTATACCAACACCGCTGACTCATCTTGCCCAAAACGATCACATGTGACACCTCAGACTCCCTATACCAACATCAGACTTATACCCCTGTCCTCTTTGGACATAGGTCACTATTTACATCTTTTTCATTCTATCTTTTCTTCTCCATTCCCTGTTCCTTCATTGCCTTGCAACTCCCATCTTCTCCTTCCCATTTCGTACTTCCTTTGTAGTTACTATCAGCCGAAGTAACCTGTACCAAAGTAGCACACCCTAGACACACTTCTATAAAACGGTGACCGACAACCGTATTAAAACAACAACCCAGTTCCCCCTCTCTCTTTCACTCAGAATCACTTAGAACCTCGTAGAACCTCTCATCCTCATATCCCATAGTCCCTTCATCTTTGTTACTATCAACTTTTCGTTATTTTATCTTACCCGCTTGTCATACCTGACCCCAACCCGCCATACCCAACATCGTCGGTATCATCGGCTTCCTTATTTCTCACCTGTTATTGTCGTATTGGATGGCAGTTTTACTTTATTTCACTCATTACTTTATTTACTACAACTCTTGACACAGATTACCTTGTCACTTCTACACTGACACCCCCTTTTGGTTAGGATCATTATTCCGAAACCACCCCGAACACACCTTTACATCGGAAGTCCTTGATTGTTGTCGAACTGTGTCAGAAGAGTTTGCAGTGATATGCACCATACGATCCTGGCCTCTGATTCAATATATCTCACAATTCTATGCAATTCACATCAACCCAACACTCTTCAACCTTGCAATCAAGTCGCAACTATTGCAATCATCTGCGACTTTGGAGATCTTTAGTTATCACATTTTGAAGTATTTCCTTTGTTTCCTTTGTTATAATTTCTTATGCATCATCCCCTATACTCTTCCTTTATTATACATGCACCCCTCTCTCTGATATCCCCATATACTATACTCTTTCATCTCCCTTCCTTTGTCCTTACAGCTTATATACCTGCATGTATGAGCCACTAGAGAACCCACACATCCCCCAGAGATCCCCCTTCATCTCAGAGTCTACCCTTAGTCTTAGACCCAGTCCCTTCACTTTATATTACCTTCTCTCACTGTCTGACCCTTCCATTTGACTGCAACTTTCTTGTTTTTATTGCAGCATTTATATTGAGTGTCTCACACCTTTCTAGTCCTTCTCTTTCTTCTTCTATCCTAGTGTAGGCTTTCTGAAACTTCCTCGCACCTTTATTAGCAGTTATATAGGTAGATTCCCATCTCACTACCCCCACCTGCACATCAGCGGACATTTGTAAGATCGAGAATGTTTGGGATATGGTTGATGGAGAGTTAGAGTTTGTCCGATTTGCATATTCAGAGCTCAGGATTGTATGATGCGTATCACCAGTTGTCAAATAACAGATTTATCGCACTGTTTCGCACTGTTAGGGGTATTTTTCCAAATACTCTATCTTTCAAATACTTTATATGCTACTCATCTCACCTCACTTGTTGACCCTATTGCACGATTGCTTTGCCTTCATTTCACATGTAGCTAGCTTGTGGTTTCCTATTTTCATAATAGCTACACCATAGCAACTAGTGCTGCCAAAGTTCAGTTCAGTCCAGTTCAGACCCTTTTTTTGTGAACCCTGAACTGAACTCGGAGTTCAGTTCAGCTAAGTTTCTGAACTGAACTGCAAAATTCAGTTCAGTTCAGTTCAGCCTAGGCTATGAACCCTGAACCCTTACTATATAGGGCAATTGGTTCAGTTCAGACATGAATTTGACTGAACTGAACTCTTTAAGTGGTTCAGTTCAGCCAAGAGGCCTGAACTGAACTGAACTTGGGGTTCAGTTCAGGGTTCGACCCGAGTTCAGTTCAGTTCAGAACTGAACTTTGGCAGCACTAATAGCAACCCCTATCATATAAATACTCCCTGTACTTAGCATACCAAGACAGGAATACCACCCCCTTCATCCCAGCTCCTTTCTGAGTGCATCTCAGAGTCTCCCTTCATCTCTGATTGCTGCGCTTTTGCTCTGCACTTCCTCCTACTTCACCATTATCACACATGTTACATTGCAACTATCACACGCTCGCCATACTTTGTTGCAAGATCGAACTACTTTATTTTTACTTCACACACTTTGAAAGTGTTTCCTATATTGTTTTGCACATTTGTAGCTAGTATCTCCCCCCTTTTACCATTAGGATTGAGATTGAACCCCTCAGAATTCATACAGCACTGCAGTAGAGTAGGTATTTGTTTCCATCCGCATTGCCACAGTGCACCCTTTTCAGCGCATATGATCATTTTTGGGTATGTGATCAGTGGTGTTGGCATGAGAGTGGCTGTGGGTGGAGCATGTTGGATTAAGGTTACATTGGGTAAGGGTCACTTCAGGTTACGTCTAGTGCAGGTCATGGGTATACCCGCAGGTCATGGGGCCTGGACTCATACCCGTACCCGCCACGGGTATGGATTTGAGGTCACGGGTACGGGTTCCATGCAAGTTTTGTGCAAATCCTGCAAAAAACATGCAAAAAACGTGTTTTTGAGGTAGTATTCGATTTCTACAGGATTAAATACTGATCGGATCGTCTTGATGTAAACTGGAGAACTGTTTAGAACACACTAGAGAGCATCCCTGCATTTTTTAGGGAATTGTAAGAGCTTCCAGTCCCATGGTATATGCAAGAAACAGTGAAAAAACACCAAAAAACAGGTTTTTGAGGTAGTATTCGATTTCTACCGAATTAAATACTGATCGGATTGTCTTGATGTAAACTGGAGAACTGTTTAGAACACATTGGAGAGCATCCCTGCATTTTTCAGGGAATTTTAAGAGCTTCCAGTCCCATGGTATATGCAAGAAACAGTGAAAAAACACCAAAAAATGAGGTTTTTGGTGTTTTTATCTTCCAAAAAAATACAGGCAGTACCCGTGAGGGTACTTCACGGGTACTGCGGGTATCTAGACCCTGGACTTGGACTTTACCCGCACAGTACCCGTACCCTTAACCCTTAAGGGTACCTGATACCCCTGACCTGCACTAGTTACGTCAGGTTAAATTGGGTTATGTTGGATTTGAACATGGAGCATCAGGTTTGATGGAATACATGAAATATGAACAATATGCACTCAGAGGGGTGTCAACCCTCTACACCGGCCACATACAGCTCACATACCATATATTAGTTTTACAAAATCTCCAAGGCCAAAAGTTGTGGTGTCAGTGTGAAAAAGTGATTTAGCCTAAATGATCATACTTTAATGTACAAATTTTGACTTTGAGAATCCCCAAATCCTTTAACCAGATGGAGTACCAGCATTACTCCATATGGTTAAAGGATTTGTAGATTTTCAAATTCAAAATTTGTAATGTATTAGTAATGTACATCAGGAAAATTACAAGCCCTTTTTTTGCACCTTGTGCACCTTTTACAAGGGGCAAAAGGTGCAAAAGGTCTCAAGGAGTCCACCTTTTCCAAGAGGTTGCACCTTTTCCAAGAAAGTGGACCCGGCTTAGAAAAGGTCAAACTCTTGGAAAAAGAGGTCAAAAGGAGGAACAAAAGGAACAAAAAAATAAGGGAAAAGAAGAGCTTTTGATTCTTTTCCTTCTTTTTTCCTTCCTTTTTTCCCTCTTTTTCCTCTTTTTGACCTTTTCTAAACCAGGTCGCTTTCTTGGAAAAGGTGCTACCTCTTGGGACCTTTGACCCCTTTTGCTCCTTGTAAAAGTTGGCCCTTTTCGGACCATCCGCAATTGTGAAGGTATTCAGGCAAATTCAAAGACAATTATTATAATTATAATTATAATTAATAGATTACAAATAATTGATTTTATACTACCTTTACTACAACTATACTTACTAACAACTTACAAGTATGCAACACATGGTCTGTAGTAAATCAGTATCACACACGTAAATGCATGTGCACAACTTATATATGTTTTGAGGTTGCGCATGGACCATTTGGCAAAGTTTGGCAAAATAGAGCGCCAAACATCGTCACTTTTTGCCATTTTCGGTAAGTTTGGGCAATTTCGTGACTGTACAATCTGTACTGACCTCAAAGTTGACTATAGGACGACGCCAATGCACCAATGATGGCGGCGAGCAAGGCCAGGAGTGATGCAGCCCCGGTACGTGCACGCCCGCATACTTTTTTATTCCCTTTCATTTTATTTATTTTATTTTATTTTATTTTATTTTATTTGACACTAACAATGAAATTACAGATCTACGGCCACCACCACCACAACAATGACAACGACAATTGCCACCACAACGCCCACAGCCATGACGTTGACAATCAACACCATGTCAGACGCGCCAACACGTTGAACAAACCCCATGGCAAACCAAGACACGCACACACGCAAACGAATGGAGTGGGCGAGTCAACGAGATGGAACGAGCGGCAGGGGGTGGTGCATCCACCCCTGCTGCTTCATGGTATGTTTTCATATATCAATTTTATTTCTTCTAACTGAAGAACGTGCCACCACGCCGCCACCACCATTACCACTACCAAAACACACGCCTCAAACATGTGTGTTTCGCCAGGACAGGCCACAGCACCACAGCACCCACCTCACGATGAAGTGTGCCAGCACCGTGGACGCAACCGAGGCAGAACAACACGTGCGTTTCGCCACCTCGCGAAGACGCCGGCCATGTCAACTGATGTGCACGGCTCTCTCGCGAGGTGAGATGGAGTATCCACGGGACAGGGCACCCCAATCCCACCTCGCGAAGATGCCAGCCACGTCAATTGACGTGCATGGCTCTCTCGCGAGGTGGAAGTTGTCCGGTTCAACGCGGACGTATCGGGACATCCAGACGAAGAGGCCCATGTATGGCTGAAGGCCGGTGCAAGGCCCCAGCACCCAAATTCCACCTCGCAGACAGGCTAGCCACACAGGGTGCACAGTACTATGCTATATACTGAAGTATGTTGAATTTATTGGGAGGGTATACTAATTGTTATCATATTGTTGCACCAGTATTCAAAAAGCATTCCAAATCATGATGATCCAATATTTTGAGACAAAGTACATTACCAGTGTTGATTGACAATCTTACAGTACTTCTTCAATAACAAGACATTTACTGAAATTATTGAAGCTTCAAATTTATACTGTACACAATTTATTTTGAAACTGAAAGTATTCATTCAGCAGTAACCTGTAAAAAAAGGCTAACAAACCACAAAAGGTATGGAAAAGCTTTCCAAGAGATTCTTCTTTTCCAAAGACAAAACAACTTTTTCAAGAAATGGACCCGGCTTAAAAAAGCTCTTTGTCTTGGGACAAGAGGTATCTTTTTTTCAAAGTAATTCACTTTTGAAAAAGAGGGGAAGAGTAGAAAAAAAGAAGAAAAAGCATAAAAGGTGAAAAGTGATCCAAGGTCATAAGGTCAAAAGTGGTAAGACAAGTAAAATGATTAACTGTAAAGGGTCAACAAGTAAGCAAAGTGCTAAAGGAGTCAAAGTAATCCAAGTTTGAAAAGGTGGGAAAAAGTCAAAAAGGGTGAAAAGGTGTGCAAGGGATATTATGTAGTAAATATTTCCAAGTGACTCAAAGTGCCATAAGGTAGCAGAAGTTGTTAAGAAAGATGAAAAAAACCCCAGAAAAAAGTTCAAGAGGTTTTAAAAAAAGGTCAAGAGCCTCCAAGGTGCAAAAAAAGGGCTTGTAATTTTCCTGATGTATTTGTATGATGCACAGATGTTTGCCTGCTGTGTGGTTTATTTACACCTGCTTTATCTAACACCCAGGCCTCTACCTGGGCCTGAAGCACAGTGAGTGGTACCAGTTGATGCTATGCTTGAGCACATCAAAGTATAGTTGCCTATTTCCTTGTATTGCTCCACATTAGTGTTGCCTAAACTTGGCTGGTCAGAAAAAGCTCCTGATTTGTTAGTGGACAACCAGCTTTCTCACTGACTGATATTTGGTAGCTACCATCAATGATGGTGCCTGTTATCTTTGAGCTTGCACTTGTACATTGCCAGGCATTGCCAGTGCCATCGCCCAACACACCATTTGTGGCCCAGATTAGTGAGTCGTAGCCATGGTTTGCATTCAGACAGCAGACAGTTTGTAATTCATCCAAAAGTCCCAAGGGTCATGGTTTCCCAAGTCGTCATAGATCACGGTAGATATAGAACTTCCGGTTTGTAATAAGAACTAGTACACTACTCGAAAGAGTTTATAGGTTCAATATCATACAACCATGAATATTGTGTTGGCGAAAAGGACGGCAAGACCAAGATACTTAAAAGTTGTGGGAAGGACCACCACAGCGGTGGCGCTCAGGCTGGACACGTTCTGTGTGTACCTAGAAACCGAAGACATCAAATTATGCTAATGATAAAAATGTCAAATCAACATTCACGTAATGCCATCGAGCTCAAATGTAGCCGCTTGATTACCACTCGGATTGGCCTGCTGGCTCCGGCCCAACGTAGTGACGATAATGCTGTGTGGTTCATTCTTCAGCCCGGAAGTGCTCCACCCAAATTGACACTTGGGGTTTGTGGAATCCACAAACTCATCAACTATGACAGGTACCTGGCCGTCGACCGCGACAGAATACCGCCCAGCATTACTTGATTGTGCAGTCGAGAGAAAAATTGCTATTCCTGAGGTGAGCATAAATGGGTTCAGCAAATTTAGTGCGGATATGGAAAGGATACGAGCCAGAAAATTGAAACTTCAGCGTCTCGTTAGCTCCAGGACATTGTTTGCAGGGCTTATTCGAGTCACAACTAGACGTTGTCGTTTTCCAGTCAGGACCCGATGTCGTGATCCTCGGGTCATTAACGTTAACGGTAGTATTTATCGTGCCCGGAGAAGGGGCAGGCGCAACACTTGGTGAAGACGTTGGGGATGGCAGTTGACTACTGGTGGATGGCGACGAGGCAGGCTGAGGGTCAGGTGTGAGTGTAACCATAAGCGAAGTGGTTGTGGGTGTACCCACACGCGAGGTGGTTGTAGAACTAGTCACTACCTGTGTGACAACTGCCGTTGAAGTGACGGTGATCACAGCAGAACTGGTTACGGCGACATCCGAAGTTACCACGGCTCGATCTGTGACGGTTACATCGACGACTGAGTAGGAAGTAGTTGTAAACCGATTAGTCACGAAGATAGTGTTAACCACTGTGCTGATAATGGTGGAATATACGGTGAAAGTTGTTGTCGTCGGAGCGCCCACTGGGGAACAATCATTGCCGACAAAGTTGCAAGTGTAGCTGTAAACGAAAGAAAACAGAATGAGCGCTTTCAGCGGGAAGGGAAAAGGCAAACATGCCCTGGACGACAACAATCTGAAGGAAATGTTGTCGGTAAGCACTTACTACTATAGTAGCACTAAGTCTAGCTCACATTGAGTAACGCCATAGTCCTGGCAGCATACACCACCAGACGGGCAGCAATTCGCGGGATCATTGTAGCAATACCCATAACCGGAAGGGCAATCGGAGGGAGCTCGTTTCGTTAAACTTGGTAATTGCCAATGATGGCAGTAAGAGAGGTTCTGGTATTCATACACGTGATCTTGAAGAGCCCCTATGCTTGCTGAGGCAAGATTCGAAAGCAACAGCAAGACGACTATGCTGATCATCGCTGAGAACTGAGACTCGAAACCACAAAGGTTGGAGGAGCACTATATTATATGGGTGCGATACAAGGTTAGCTTCAAGAGTCACGAGTCGATACAATCTAGACGCCCCGATGTCATTTTTTGACAGTCGTGCCTCGTACTGTACCTATCTCCACATCATTTTCAGGGTAGAACACATCAATTGGGAACGACTAAACACACCGAAAAAGAAAGAAAAAATAATTCATACAAGTACGTTCTGAATTTCGTAAATATTTCAATCCCAAGAATCCAGATACCCCCTATAGAGAGGAATCGAGGGAAAAGTTGAGAATTAAAACGAATTACATCGAATGCTTTACTTACAAGATGGGGTCACTCTTTACAGGTGACGGTGTGGGTTGAGCTAATGCGCGCCGTACTATCTCAGTGATCGTAGAGGTGGAGGTAACAACCGCATTAGACGTAGCGGTGACGAACACCGTGTGGTCAGTGGTAACAGTTTGTGTTATCGCGACATGAACTATGCTGGTAGTGACGACAGGTTGGGTGACAGTGATTGCAATGGTGTCTGTTACCACCGTCGACCTGTACACTGTGGTGTATGATATAACTGTCGTAACCGCCCTTTTGAAGATATGGTTCGAGTTCAAAAGGTGGGGCATGTGATCTGGAGAGGCGGGATCGAATTCGCTAGGCAGACAGCACCCAATCCTACAATCCAGAGAAGGCGTATTGATATGCCATTGTCATGTGCAATTTAGAAGGGTAACTCACCCCTTTGCGCAGTTGACTACATTGTCATTAGCCACTGCCGGGTCAAGGTCAAAAAAAGTTACCGACCGACACCAGGGAATGGGGGGACTGCTTGTACATCTGTAGCCTTGCGTATTGTGGCAGCAGCAGAAGCCACAACGAAGAAAGAAAAGACAGCAACAAGTATCCGCATCATGGCAAAGCGAGAGAGATTCTTCTCGAGGTGAGGCTGAGATAGGTTGTATTTGATTTCGCTACTGGTACCGCCCTTATAGTTCCATCACGAGTATGCCCCCGAATGGTTAGCTAAAGCGCTTGTTGGAGGTTCGCCAACGAAGGTTTGTTCCGTTAGAAGTACTTGGCACTCACCTGCTTCCCACAAGGTCCCATTGCTTGGACCTCGACCCTGAAAAATGAAAATACTCAAAAGTGACATCTAGAGAGGTTCGAAATAGAGATTTATATAATTGCAAAACAGGGAAATGCTCAGAAAACATATCTAAAATACATGGCGGTGACATCAACAGAGGTTCATATACTCTAAGAAGAGGTTGGCCAATTTTCGGGGGGAGCCTCCCAAGACCCAGGCCTCGAAGGTCACATCTCCCTCACATAAGAACCCCCCCTTGAAGGCCGTGGGAACCTCCCCGAAGTCCTGCCTAAGGTGGTACGCCCCTTCAATAACCCCTCCTCAGCCGAGCATTCTCTTCTTTCAATTTCCCATTCTCCTCCTTCAAGTCCCTCAAGTCCCCCACATGCTCCTCCATCAAGCCTCTCAGATCCCGACGCCATCCTCGTCCCATGCGCACTAGATCCAGGTGTAGCCCCACCATCTCTGCACGCGTTTCCCTCTGGAAGTCGTACATCACGTCTCGCACGATGGTACGCAACATGTCGTGCACGGAAGATACAGGAGGGAGGTTCGCATCGACAACAGTCGAGTGCCGTAGGGGTGATGACGTCCACGACGACGTGGCTACTGGTACAGCTCGGCGTGGAGACACTTGCATGGCCAGGTGTCCGGTCGCCTGGCCTTCTTTGTTAACTGCCTTCTTCTGACTCTTTCCACCTCCTCTTCCTCCACCTCCGCTCTCCGGGAACCCAACCCTCACCCCCTCCTTCCGCAACTCCTCCTCACGGGAACCGCCTCGCTGCCCAGCAGCAATCCAGAAATCCACTTCTGGCGTATCCGACGCCAACGTACCACCACCACATCTCCTCTCCTTGTCAAGACTTGGGAGGACTGGGGAAGGTGTCCTACTCCCAACCTCCTTCTGCATTGTGTCTACGTCCGCACTCCCACTTGTCGAATTGGCGCTCGCAATTTTCTTCTTCTGCCTATGCGGTTCGATTGGCAGCGGTTGGAAAGGTGATGTAGTCCGCGAGATGGACGAGGCCGGTCTGGTGTCAGCAGTAGCAGTCCCAGACAGTGCAGAACTACTCGAGACGGCACTAGCGGACCTCCGACTCTCAGATGTAGTCGCTGACCGTGAAGTTGCTGACCCGGCCCGCGACCTGCGTTGTGCAGCGGGGACGCCGAGTGTGGAACTACGTGGGACAGAGGCAGAAACCTTCGGGGACACCGATGTTGGCATCTGTGGGATCACATTGTGCCCACCCACGTTTTTCCCGGGACTCTTGACACGCAATGATCCTGCACTAGATCTACTGTTCCCGAGTGGATCCCTAGTGGGAGAAAGGATGTTCTTTTTTGGGTCGGCTTTGCTTCGTGGAGAATCCCGTCCTTTTCGTGTCGCTGAGCTCGCTGATGGGAGCTTCGGAGAGGTTGTGGGAGTTGTCTTGGATTCGGCTGGTGCACGCACCCGCATCCGCGCAGGTGAAGCTTTTGTCACAGCTTTTGGAACGGGTTTTGCTACAGACTTGGCTGTTTGTGTTTTGGAAGAGGCAGCAACAGCCAACGGAGGTCGACGGACAGGGTCTGGTTGGGTTGATGATTTTGCAGGGATGGTGGTCGTGGTACTAGGTCTGGAACTAGATGGTTCTGCCGTTATTTTGATTTTTTTCTATCAAAGAAGCTTGTCATCAGTTATTATATGCAGCAAGAGCCAGCAAATACAGACCTGAACGCTGATAGTTTCAACCCTGGAACCACTTTCACTCACGACAACGGTCTTGGGAGGTTTGTCAAGAGCACGCAGGTCGAGGATGAGCAGTTTCCCGTTCTCTGTACCAAGATATATTGCTGCACCCTCTGGTGAGAATGCAATGGATGTCAAGGGGACTTTTACGTTTATCGTGCGAAAGAGACTGGAAATATGGAGTTGCGCAACAAGTTTGAAGGGAGAGAGATACCAACGTACGGTTTATCCTTGTCGAGGTCAACAAGACAGACATGTCCTGTATCGGTGGCAAAAGCCACCAGTGTTTTGCTAAATGGACTACACGCAACGGATACAATCTGCCCGACGGTGCCTTCACCGATGGCGACCGACTTCGTAGGTCCACTAGGCCGTGTAGTGTCATAAACAAGCAGCTGCCTGTCCGTTCCCAGCAAAAGTCTGGTACGCGTGTGGGTATGAAACACACATGTGTTAACGCGGGCACTTGCAGCAGGGAGGCCTCGAAGAACGGTATGCGAGCCAAGTGTCAGGTTGTGGACGTGAACGGCGGTCACGGATGTAGATGCAAGAAGAGTGCAGTCATTTGAAAGCGCCAACGAAGTGATGGGCGATTTGTGGGAGTCGAAAGTCTGTGAGATCTTTCCCGAACCACATTCAAGAATGTGCGCCACTTGGGCTACGCTGAATATGAGTGCGTTTCCCTTATCTTTGGCGACAAGGTGGGATATTTGATCTGAATGGTTGTTGGAGAATATGCAGTGTAGCGAGTTGGCGACGGGGTCGTACTTGTGGACAGCCATGGAAGATGCCAAGAAGAGAGTGGAGTTGTCTGGAGACCAGGCACTTGCAGTCGGACGGTGTATGAGAGACTGGCAGGAAGAAACGGAGGACGGAGGGTGTTTAAGGGTCGCCGCATCGAATAGAGTGAGCGCGTCGGTAGTCGTGAGCGCAAGCATGTCGCAGTGAGTGTGAACGATCGAAAGTTGAACGCGTAAGTCACGTGTGCAGGCTTATCCAAAATTTTATTTTCGATTATGTAAACGGCGATTTCACACACGCCTATCTACGACCTATAAACACCGTGGACCATTGCCTACTGGATGCAGCAAGTCTCAGTCGCCTCTTTCAAATCCAAGAACTTGAGGTTGTTGGCCTCAATGTCCAACCATACAACGTGCCTTGACCTGTATAAAACTCAGCATCGACCTTGGAGCACGAATAAATTTCACCAACCAGGCAGCATTATCGTAACCGCATTCCGTCAAGCTCCATTCAGTACCCCAATTGTACATATCTTCATACATATTGGTGAGAAAGACATTGTGGCTGGCCAGAACAACGTGCGGAATTCCATCGACAAGTGTTTCGGGTGATATCGCTGATATCGCTGGCTTCTCCCACCGGTCATGGTCCTTGTCATCAGGTCTGGGGCGCCAAAGACCTGGGAGATCAGGAGGGGCTTCCATATCTTTACCATGGCGTTTCAAGAGTTCGATCAAGCTGGCATGAGCCCGAGTGGCCACCATGTTGAAGCTTTCACCCCCACCCGGAGGCTGGTAGAAGCGATCACCCCTGCTCGGACCGAAGAGACTACGTGCCGCCTCGCTTTCATTACCTGCCCGGGCATATTCGAGGGACTCTTGGCCAATCTCACGTTCGACGAACATCTGTTCCCGGATGACTTGAGGCCGGCCTTTGTTGTGGCGCGAGATAGCCAGGGCTGTGCGGTAGGCGCGCTTCAAGGTGGAGGAGTACAAGTGGTCGATCCGGACATCCTTCCATTCCTTCCCAAGAGCTTCAACCTGCTTCTCCCCTTTTGCGGTAAGGTCGGCGTCGAGTGACCAAGACTTATTCGTTACTTGATTTACGGCCTGTAAAGGTTTTGGCATGGGGGAAGTGGAAATGGGATGATATTAGAAGAACATGCCTCGCCATGCCGGATAAGAGAAAGAATCAAGGCTTTCTTGCCTACAATTGCAGTGGCTTTCTCCTCACACTGTAATTCAGTATGTTCGAGACCTTTTGTATGCAAAGTCGGCACAGTGTTGGGAGACTTGGATGACATTGCGCGAAGGTGCTGTATTCAAGTGGTCAATTGGTCGGTGCCGGTCAATTCTGGATAACTTATACAGAGGTAGGTGATACAGGGGTTCAAGTGATACAGGGTTTAACAAGTTAACCGTTCCGAAGTCTTATTATATTCACAAAGTAGCGTTGGCATAGGCTCTTGGTAATCAGTTACATATTTTAATTACAATTTAATGCCCATTTCGTTTTCATATACAGAATTCTCCTCGTGGGATGTCCAGTTGTCACTGATTGAAACTAAGCATGAGAATAAATTCTCGTTCGAGAAGGCTGCTCCGTCCCCTCTGAAGTAGTCGTATCAGGATCCTTGTAGACGGCGTCGCGAATATGCAGCATAATTCTTGCCGAAAGAATACTGTGCATTGCTCGTTGAAATCTGGGAGATAAACAAAAAAAATTAATAATGAAACCCATAAAAGGTTTGAGGCGGGCGCACATGTTAAGAAGGTTGGCGAACTCTGGCTGAGAGGCTGTCAGGTCGTTGTTAGGATGGCAGAAGAAATGACATACCGGTCCTGCTGCCACAACTACCATGTTACCAATAGACATGACTGCCTTTTGAATAAGAACATTGTCGCTGTATTACAAAATGCTTGCTGAGACTCACGGAATAGGTAGAGAAAATACAGTAACCCGTCCTGGAAGAGGCTTTGCATCAAAGGAGTCTTTAAGGACTGGATTGTTGTCAACCCTCGGTATAATGTGAGACAGACAATGACTACGAAGATGACAATCATTGAGCGGCTTCATGGGCAAAGGCTGAAAGCTTACTCATTTCCTGCAACATAAGCAAAACCAAGTTGACCAAAACAATCTTGCTACCGGCAATTGGAAAACAACCAATGAATTCCGGCAGTGGCGATGGACCAACTAGGATGAAATATGAAGTCCATACATTTAATATCACGGTGAAAGAAGAACGTACATTGCACAGAGCGAAGGAATCGCTCAGTAATGATGACTACCAATAACAGAAATACCTTTTGCACGTTATCAGCTAAAGTTTGACCACGGGTGAGAGCACACACCACAAATAATGTCAGCAAGAATATGAGTATTTTTCGGCTATCGGCGTATAATGCGTATGTCCGGAGAAAGAGAATTCCTAGCAATTCGATTATTGAATTTAATTGCCTGTGTGCTGAGCGAATCACTGACCTTCCGAGATCGTTATGCCGAATGTGATCATCCCTGGTAGTCGTACAACGATCAGGATGGAGAAACAAAATATACGCCAGTTATCCGCTCACATGTTGTCACAATGTAAAGAGATAAGCATCTCTGTTGTTTTGAGTTATACCCGAACGGTAATGAGAAGAGAGGATAGGGAACATACAGCTGGGGGTGCTTGAGGGGTCAATATAACTAAAAGATGTCTTGATCAATGTAAATTTGAGAGCAAAAATGAGATGAGCGTACTGTACATAGCCAGGGGAACATCTACGAATGTTGGGTAACGGGCGAGGAGGAATAATATCTTCCCGACACCCCATTTTGATCTCCAGATTAGAGTTATCTGTGACGGCGTTATGTAGTGCCTTGGAGGAGAAAGATAATAGAGGTGAAATACCTCACGATCGAGAGTGAGGAAGTAGTCGTAGATCTTGGGATCAAATCAGCACAGCTGCAGCGTTGCAAGTATGAAATACACACCAAAATCGACATGCTGGTGACTAAAGAAGATCAGACTCGGATTCTATAAAACTTGGATAATGCAGGGGCATACCAATCATATACTACAGAAGAATGGATATCGATTATGAAGTAGCACTGTATTATAAACAAACGAGACTTTACCTTTACTATCTGCACATGCATAAGAGAGGCCATGATCGTGTCATATATATCCATATTTTCCGATTCTGAAGTGGTCCTGGAGTTGAACTAGAAGCAGATACGTTCGGACAGGTTGGCGGCATTTGTTTAATAGTCATACGGAAACAAAGTTCAGTGCTGGGGCTGTCCAGACCTGAGTCGCGAAGATCGGTATCCTGACACTGAGCGCTCAGAACTTCTTACCGTTCCCATGAAATTTGAATATGGCGAGTTACAATGACCGAATGTGAGCGAACATAGCGCGATGAGGACGTTGAGGGACGCGAAGTACAGTACCCATAGCGAGTCGGGAGTGAGTCACAGGCGAGAGTAGGCACAAACCCGAAATGACCTTTTTGGAGACTCGAAACCCAGACTGGATACAGCTCCTCAGGCACGGCGTCGACACTCGGATTTAACAATGACAGGCGCCGGCGTCGACACGCCGGTCTGCTCGAAAATGCGAAGTTGGGCTTGGCCAAAGGTACTTACCGGAGCTTGTGAAGAAACGGTCATTCTCTAAGTTCTGACATTACAGGGACTTACAAGTTGCAACGTTGCATCTCACATTTTCATTCGTTTCCTAGTATGCTTGAAGTAGGCCCGTAACCATCCTTCGTGCTCTCTTCGATGCTCGTCTCGCAAAACGGTACCTGAACCCCGTCTCACCTCGTGTGGCATCTGACTGTTTTACCGCTTCACCAGGCCTTTCCTATCTGATGCGTGCGGATACATGGGTTGAATTCTTTTTTACCAGTCAACTTTTCCCATTGAACTGGCAGATCACTGTGGATTAGACATTTCACGCATCCAGCGTGTTCGTAAAGTGAGCTTTCCCGGATCCGTCCCTTAAGTTCCTACCGACCAAGGCTATTTAAGATGCTGCTCATTATTATTGCCGCTGCCTGCCCTCGGCGTCTTTCGTCTTTGTTATTCATATCATGGAGATCTCTACGCTGTTCCAAATCATCGTTTCTCTTGCTTTCATCCTCAGCGTTGGAGCTCAGATCCAAATACCTCCAACCAATCTTACAAGTGGCTTTGTGAGCTTCCCCAACATTACCCGGCAGATCACCTGGTTCTATGCACCAAATGGCCTTGTCGCTTATGACGGTGACATTATATTCGGGACTGTCGACGAGTTCAACCATGCTCTCATCAATGTCACTTATACTTCTCAGAACACTTCTACGGGTTTGCGACGCCGCAGCTCCCCTCCTCCCTCCCCGTATGGCCTTTACAACCGTGCCAACTCGGTCTTTCCCGGTTCCTTCAGCATTTGGCCCGGTGGTATAATCTATTACCGATATTCGGATCCGACCACAGAAACCCAGCTTTCCACGTATGTGAATGGTGCCATCGCTGCCTGGACCGCCGCAGTACCCTGCATCAAGTTTGTGAAACTGCCCAACGATAACAATCCACTTGGTGCAAATGGTATCCTGACCATTCAGGCTCATAATCCAAATGTCGGATACTGCTTGGCCTCACTTGGTTACGCCACTACAAGTCTATGGATGCAATTGGACACGGGCGGTGGGTGTGGTGTCCCAGAAGTGATCCACGAATTCGGTATGTAAAGGAAGGGCTTACTTGGGTGTCCGTTTGCAAATTTCTCCCTTCACGCAGGTCATATCTTAGGCCTTATACATGAGCAAAAGCGTCCCGACGCATCGCAGTTTGACCCGTTCATCTGCTCTAACCTCATCGATTATCCATTCACACTAATGTCTGCACAAGCCGACGCCCAATGTTGCGGCGCACCCCCCACCTTCGGCTGCTGCGGCTGGGCATGTCAATTCACGCCTGAATTTGGTGACTACAACAGCGGGGACCCTATCGGCGCGAACGGTGGAACCTTTGACCTCAACAGTATCATGCTGTACCGCAACGACGCCTTCGCAAAACCCAACACTTTCACCCTGACAGGTGGCCCGAATGCGCACAATAACCCACAAAGCCTCTCCTCCGAAGACATTAACCGCATCCGTGAGCTCTACGGGTGCCTACCACCCGCCCAACCCCCATGCCCCGCCGGCTGCAACCCCAAGGCCAACACATGCAGCCAGCCGACGGCCCAGACTTGCATCTTCCCATCGCCGTCTAAGCCAAACCCGCGAGCAGCCTGTGCGTGTCGTGCAGGATTCAAAGCTACCGCTGCGGGGATAGCGGATACAGATACGACGAAGCAGTGGAGGTTGCCGGCTGATGAAGGGAATTTCAGGGTGTGGGTTGCTCAGGGCGTCCCGTGCGATACCCCATGCACGGTTTCGACGGGGGCGTTCAGTTGCCGGGAAGTGACCCAGCTGCCAGCGGCTTGCTTGAGTACTTGAAGTGGGTTGGGGAAGTGCTAGCCTAGGGCTTTTATGCGGACCTAACTAAGGACCAAGATGTAGTAGTATTTAGTTCTTTTGTACAACAACGGGATATCGACATGGCTGTGCAAACACTCACCGGATTGAGCTCGTGAACTCAATAATAATATCCGGCCATCCGGCAGTTACCTGATTCCGAGCTGGATTTAGTATACGCCCGCTGACAGTGACAAGCAAACTGTCGGCTCCGATTGCAAATCTCACTCTCACGACCTAGATAAAGCTCCGAGTGCAACTGGGGCTCACTGGTGCGCCGAAGTAGTGAAATTCTCAACCCGACATATACTCTACACTCAGTGTATAAAGGCAGAGCGGTTTCTTCACCATGATGTTGTTCCACGCAACCTCAGCCCAGTCTCCAAGTCATCGAATTGACCACACCTGTCATACCGTGAGCAACTTTCGAGGTCGACTTTTGAGTTCACTTTGGCATCTGAAAGATCAAGACACGACAATCTACAATGTTCTATCAACAAGTTTTCGGGTTATCGCTCGCCTCCAACTGTGTGGGAAGTCTCAAGCTGCAGTGCAGGCCTTGTGCAGGATCAACTGCCCAAGCTTCTGGGGCATATCGCAGCAGGCTGGAAGGCTGCATGGGGACCGGAGGTGAGGAAGTACATCCCCGGCGACAGTACGACAGGCCCCGATAACATTGGGTTCGTTGCGAACAACCCCGTTGTGACGTTTGAAGACGGAAAAGTCTACAACACTGATGTCGTAGCCATTGCCGGTGCTTCACTGTACGATTGGATCACGGAGGATTTTGTGTAGGTTCAGTCGTCGATTTATTAGCGTGGGTTGCACAGGTCTGCAGGATCCTCCCGGTGTGGCGCAGAATGTCCACCGAGTTTGGTACCCATATCGCCTACGGTACCGCAGGCAGTGTGCAAACTCTGGTCTCCTCCGGGTATGGCTTCTTACTCGATTTTTGGCATCCGTCGCATCCTCCTCCAAAATAATATTCACCGGTCACAGTCTTGGGTGGGTGCATTAGCGCCTGCGTTAGCCGTCGGAGTCCAGCTCTCACGGCTAGTTCGACCACCCGACTGCTGGCCCTTGTCCTGACAACAGCAATTGGTACGAGACGGAGGCGAGACCATCATTTTCTGACACTCAGAAGGTGTAGCAATCCCAACTGCCAATATCGTCAGGTCACCTTGACGGAGGGAGAGGCCGGACTCACCTGGAAAAGAGGCAAAGCCATAGTGATAATAACATGTTTGTCAGGTCGAGATGGCAATCCTTCAGTTTTAATAGCGTGGGTGATCGGAAGGGCACAAATGTGGAGCAGGAATGCATAGCCGTGCAGCAAAGATATGGTCTGTGGATACAAAGGAGTATTAACCCACTGCGACGGCGACGACGAGCGGCAAGGTAGGGGGAAATTGTTTTGGATTCGACGCAATAAGACAGCCTATATATTAGGTGGTTCAGATGCTAGTTAATCATGGCTAACAAAGCTGGGGCGTACCCCAAGGTCAAAAAACCCTACGGGCCAGGAAAACCAAGATGGGTTGAACGGCGTCCAACTGGGACTGGTTGCGTCACAAAGCGCATTATTCCGCTTGTTGAAGAGCTCGTCGATGAGGCGGATACATGCAAGAAACCAAAATGGCAGAGAGACGACGGCGCAGAGTTTGAAATTCAGGCGAAAGCGATGAGGATGGGAACCAGTGGCTGGCAAGGAAGTTGCTTCGCCATTAATATTCTCGTAGTAATGCGAGGACTGTTGCGGAGAGTTTGCAAACCCGTGACCGTTACGCGTTGGTCTCTAATAAGTAGCTAGCTCCCCCCTATCCCCTGCGATATCCCGTCGACCCCAGAATTCCAATCCGAAATGGCCGCACCCCCCCCTCCAGCTCCCCCGCTCCCGAACCCGCCACCAATTGCACAACCTGCGCCACCGAATGATCCCAACGTACTTCTGCCTGCCGTGCCTGTCTTCCCCCCTACTGTGAACAATGTTCTCAATGCTGTAAGGTATCGCAGGGATGTGGATGTGAGCATTGGTATGTATACTATACATGGTGTTCTGCATTAAATTCTAAAAATGTATTCCAGTGGAACGGCCCCCTGGTGTGCGATGTACCCTCGATGACCACCACAATGCTATCCTGTATGAGCATGGCATTGTTGCACAAGCAACAGCAGTAGCCGGCCCCCAAGGTACCTCATTGCCTTCAAAAAAGAATGTTTGTAGCCTGACATGATTCGTAGCTGCAGCACCACCGTGGTTCCATGCTGCGATGCAGCAACTCCGTGCTGATATCCGGAATGATGTAAGGGCTGATATAAGGGCTGATGTAGTCGCGGGTCTCAGGCAGGTATGCTCTTATTTTGCATTATTTAGGTATAATTTATTCTGACTTCTACAGTTAACGAACCAGCGCAGGGGAGATGGAAGTGTTATGCCATTTGAGATCGTTCCCTTTGCTACTGGTGCCCAGCCGCCTGTGAGTGGCAAATTAGCCCTCCTTAATGATGTATCTGCAAGTTGATGACCCATGATCAGAATCATCTCCCACCTCTGCATTCTGTCAATGCAATTGAGAACCTTACCGGAAATCAGCTTGCTGCATACCTAACTGGCTATGGGGTTGTCCCCCTACCTGTTGGTGCAAATCCGCATGCCACAAACCGCTTGCGGAAGGAGACCTTAAAAGCGAAAGTTGGAGCTTCTGCATTGTGAACCAGTCCTTTGTTCTAAATAGATGTCACCCAAACTAGTTTTGTCAATCCCATTGATTGCGTAGGACTGTAAGCTCGAGCAATATTCAGCATCAGTAAACTTTTTCGGGCCTTGTAAGCTTTTGAATTATGCCAATAATCTGGAAGAATTCACTACAAGATAATGTAGCCCCAATTTCTTATTCATACATACAATCGACACAAACTTGATCTACGGAATGAATATCTTCGAGTAACCCTCGACACTGCATATTAACAATAAGAATCAAAAGATCTTAACACGGATCGAACTATTGAAACAAAGCACAAACCTTCGGCGACAACAGGGGCAGCTGTGTTTAGAAGCTGCTGACTGCGCGGCCAGATTCTCTCGACATCCATCACACAGCGAAAGACATCTGATTTCCCCCCATACACACACACACGCGCGCGTGAGTGCTGGAGACCACCGGAAAGCGCTTTTTTGGGCTCACCGACAAGGCCAACAAATGATTTGCCTGGCATCCACGGTGCAGATCACACAGTTACGCCGTGTGTGGTTCATTTCGTCGTCGTCTGACACCCTCGCCGTATCTGTGACATAAGCATCATGCAGACGGGCTGGCAGTGGCCTAACATAGAGCCTTACCTGTCCTAGCCCTAGAACCTTGCAACCAATCGCCAGAAGCACTCCTCCCTTCATGCGCATCGCCAGACGTAGTAAACAGCTGCCTGTAACGCCGGGTGAGTGGTGAAGCCGACGCGTCTGTCATATGAGCCAAGAGGAATGATGCAGAAACAGAAGACGACGCCGAAGAGGAGAGATCAGCGTATAGCGCAACGGCTTCACTTTCAGGCTCTCCAGACGAAGCGTTGTCACTCTCAGAAGGCGACGACGGTGTCCGGCTTGCATGAGGAGTGCGAGGTTCGAATTCGTCGTCATCGTCGCTGACATTTTCCCCTCTAAGAAACCGAGAATATACATCCGTTTCTTCCGTGTCGTCCATCTGGTGTTCGGGGACCTCACCGTCAAGAAGAAATGGGGGATGCGTCCTACCCCTGAGCATTTGCCAGCTCAAACGACAAAGGCCCCTCGCACACTCCCACATCACGATGGCAAACCGGGCTAACCCCTTATACCATGATTTATCCCACCAGAGTTCGCGCTCTCCAGTGCTAGTTTTGATATCCCTGATCTCATTGGCAAGCCCAGCCCTCGCCTTCTGGCGTCGTCCACGCCGCTCGACAGTAGGAGAGATGGTTATTACACCAGCGCGGTTCATCTCAAGCATGCCATATTCCATATGTGGTTTTCGCCGGGTTGATCACGCCCGAGGCGGCAATGCCACCGACTTCGTTGCCCAGCCCTGCTAGGCTTGTTTCCTCCAGACTTGCTATGCCAATCCGTATTAGGACCAGAGAAAATTCCTCGTCCCATTTGGGCACGAGGGTCGATGCATACCCGAAGAGTGGGCGAGTTATTGCGCCCTCCAGAAGGATCTGTGTTAGAGCATTGAGAGAGATAGTTAGGAGCGTTACAGCGGCAAGGAAAGACTCGAATATGCAAGTCATATAGTTGAGAAGTGGGTATGAGGAGGGAGAAGACCAGAGCACAGTGTAGAAGTGCATGAGGGAGAGGATAGTTGCGATGGATGTTGGCACGAGGCGGAGGCGAGACCACCGTTTTCTGACACTCAGAAGGTGTAACATTCCCAACTGCCAATATTGTCAGGTCACCTCGACAGAGAGAGGCCGGACTCACCTGGAACAGAGGTATAGTCATGGTGATAATAACATGTTTGTCAGGTCGAGATGGCAATCCTTCAGTTTTGACAGCGTGGGTGATCGGAGAGGCATAGATGTGGAGCAGGAATGCCCGTGCTGAAAAGAAATGGGTGCGGGTACAAAGGAGTACTAACCCACTGACAAGGTTAAAGGGGGACAGGTTACTATTTGTTCCCGAACCGTCCAACCCACGAACGAGTGTTTCACTAAAAGATGCCCCACACACAGCGCAGAAGGTCCTCCAGCACAGATCATCCATGGACATCTCAGCTGCCCACTTGCCGACCTTCTGCAACCAAGTCCAATTCCATGAGGGAAACAAATCGGAAGCCTGGAGAAGAATGACCACCCAGAGAAATAATACTCTGTTAAGGAAATAAAGAGAAAGTAAATAAAATATCAAACGTGAATAGATGGACGAGAAGTTTAGCGGAAGGATGGCGTGATATATGTTGCGGAAAAGGGAATATCCTCGATGACGATGACGAGCAAGATTATAGGCAAGGGGACGTTGTGGAGGAACAACGATGTTTTGGATTCGTTGCAATAATACAGCCTATATATTGGGTAGTTCGGTAATCATGATCAATTGGTACAAGCAGCAAATCACTTGCCATGGCAAACAAAACTAGGGCGTACCCCGAGGTCAAAAAACCCCACGGACCGGGAAAGGGAGTGAAGATGGGTTGAACCGCGTTCAACTGGGGACTGGTTGAGTCCCAAAGCGCATTATTCCGGCCCACGTCTTGGTTGAAGAGCTCGTCGATGAGTCGGATGCGTGCAAGAACCGAGATGGCAGAGAGAAGATGGGGCCCAATTTGAAAGTAATATTGAAGGACGTGCTGTAGTTCACAGCCGAAGCCATGAGGATGGGAATTAGCTGGCAAAGAAGTAGAATGTTCAAGGGTTTGATGTACTCCAACGGCGACTGTAGTAAAAAATGCTTATGTCATTCCGTTATCTCCCCTGGCGGTAGTCTCAAAGACAAATCCAAGCAACGCCATGTTCACGGTACCAGTGCGCGCAAGTGCACTACGGTGCTCAAGGTATATATTCCTTGCACGTCTCTCGAAACCACCATACATCCGTCGCTTCTCAACATCCCACCTGGAATCCCCCATCTGCGAATTTACCCGCAGTTTAGCTCAGACATAGCCATGCTTTCCCATGTCGTCCCACGATATAGACATTCTGTCTGAACCAACCCAATTTTATCAGCTTCTACTGGTCTGTATCATTTATTACGTCCCAATTCACAACTGACCTCGATTCAGGACATGATCCAACGAGCGCAACGACGTATTTTTTTTTCAACATTGTACATTGGAGAAAACGAGAGCGAACTGGTCTGTCATTCCTCCATCTCGCCTCTCCATCTCAACCCTCCGTCTAGATAGAGGCCCTGCATGTAGCATTACGCGAAAATCCGTCCCTCCACTTGTACCTTCAACTCGATTTTAATCGTTCGACTCGCCCAGGTCCATGTTCAACCACACTCGCTCTGCTACCGCTCCTGCGAGAATTTCCAGATAGGGTCCATATCTCACTTTTCCGAAGCCCCAAACTTGGAGGCCTGATGGCAAAGCTTGTTCCTCCTCGTTTCAACGAAGGCTGGGGAACATGGCATGCCAAGATATACGGCGCTGACGATGAAGTCTTGATCAGTGGGTGAGTTTGGTGCGTCTCTTATTATTCTTACAGTTCGCAACAGAACCTTTCTAATAATTCTGCTACCTGGAAGAGCCAACTTGAGCAAATCGTACTTTACGGACAGACAAGACCGATACTTTCACTTCAAAACCCAGCCAGTGCTGGCCCAGTATTGCTTCTCGTTCCTACAAACAATGTCAACATTTTCGTACAAAGTACTTCTCCCGAAGTCGCCTGGTGACCAGTACAGTCTCCACTGGCCGGATTCACATACGCATCCTCACGATATACAATCGAAAGCCGAAAATACCCTATTTGATTTCCAAGCATCGCACATGGCTCTCTCCTCCAGCTCCCATCCGGCTGAAGGCAAGCCCGACGAGGACGAGGTGCTTGTGTTTCCAATCATTCAAGCCGGCCAATTCAATGTTCGGGAGGAAGAACGGTGTCTATCCGTGCTATTTAAACACATTGGAGCTCAAAAACAACCACCATCCTTTCGTCCATTAATGGACCTCACAAGCGGTTACTTCGGCTTGTACAAAAAGTACCAAGACCTCATCCTGCAGTCTTCCGTCCATTGCCGCATTGTGGTGGCAAGTCCAAAGGTAATGCTGTTCGAAAAACTATCCTGTCCGATCGCAGCGTACTCAAAAAGACGGGCATTAGGCAAATGGGTTTTATGGATCGAGAGGCATTTCTGGTCTAATTCCAGAAGGATATACTTATTTAGAGCAACTATTTATGACGGCCGTTCGTGCCGCAGGGCGGATCTGGGTTTCTGGCCGTGGAAAGGACCCAGATACTACGGTCCAGTTGAATGAATGGGAAAAGAATGGCTGGACATACCACGCAAAATGATGACTCCTCGTTCAAACATCTTACTCCGTTAGGCTTACACTACTTTTCTTGAAGGCATCTGGCTATCACCATCACCCGACACTCCGCCTGTCCTCACACTCTTCGGCTCGACGAATTTGAACTCGCGGTCATCTAATCTCGACACAGAATTATCGTTTGTGATCATCACATCGTCACTACCGTTGCGGCAGAGACTTGAACAGGAAGTTCAAGCCTTGCGAGCCTTTTCCTCTCCTTGGAAAGGGGAATCGAGAAAGGTCAGGTGGAGGACAATGTTTTTGGTTGGCATCGTCGAGGGGATGCTATAACGCTGCATAAACTGTAAAGTCATTCTTCCCCACTCCCTGAACAAACTGGAGGGTTGACATATCCTGTACGTATGTGGGATGACAAACACAGTCGGCTTATCCCTCGTCAAATGGCCTGCCTCTCGTTATTGTAGCTCTTCACTTTCGTCCGTCACCTGTGACATGGCATTGACGATGCGGTTACCCTTTGGTTTGCCTGAAGCTGTACCGAGCGTAGGCTGATCGATGTACTCGAACTTGCGCGAGTCAAGTGTGAACGTTACAGGGCCCTAGACATTCGAACAAGAGTTTATTTTTTGAAAATGATTGAGTCACAGGGAAACGCCAAACGTACTTCGTTTGTCAGAGTAACGTTCATCATTGCGCCAAATTTGCCATCTGACCCAGGAGTGAAGCCGAGAAGAGTGTTATGAAGCGAGGAACAACGCACCCTTGATCTTGGCTGGTTTATATGACTGCCGCATCGTCTCCAAGAACGATGCGTATAACTGACGCGAGGAATCTGCACTCTGAAAAACACCAAAGGCGTTACAGCTCTCGGGAGGAAGAGAGTGGCGTGAGGGGACTTTACCATTGCCTTATGAAAATCAGGCTTGCTCTTGGTGGTGTTGGCCATCAAAGTGAATTGGGAGACACACAAGATCTCGCCATCAATATCCTTGACACTGGATTTCCACATCACGCCCCCCGCATCAGAAAAGAGACGGAGAGAGAGACTGGTGATCTGATCAGTCTATGGTGTACGAATTTGAACCCCGAGGACGTACATCTTGCTGGACAACGATAACACGTCGGACGTGGTGTCGTCTGCTCTGCAGAAGGGTCACAGTCAACGGCGTCTCAGGATCTCAGCTTGACTCAGACGCAGCGTGCAGACCTGTTCCGATGCCCACAAGGACCATGATACCTCGAGAAATTTGGGAGATAACTTCGCTGTCGACTAGCCCGTGGTTAATCTAGGACAACTGGTAAAATCATTGGGGCAGATGGGTACCGGTAACTGAAGCAGAGGCAGCAGCCACAAGCTCCACCCTCGCACCCTTGGCCTTCCCACCCCGTCCTGCGATGGCAGCACAACAGGAATCCATCATGAGGAGAATATCCAACCCCGAAGACTTCGAACTCCTAACCTTCAATCTGTCTTTAATAATAGCCATATCAACCTCTGGCCCAGTCCCCAGCTCCTGATCGATTTTGGGGACGATAATGAGGCTGTCCGGTGTACTACCGGCGATGGCATGGCCCGCATAATGGAGGATGAAAAGCTTGCGGCTTCCAGATTGCGATGCTGCTCGGTGGATGACTTCAATTCCTAAGCCAAAATATATATCCTCGTCATCGGGCAGGCTTTGCTGGCATGTTTGTACGTTGTGGAGCTTCGAAATAGTCTTGATGAAAAGGGAGCTGTCTTCCGCACCACCGGTGTCGTCTGATTTCCAGTATACGGAAACGTTATCGTAAGAGTCCGAGACCGCGATTTGCATTCGCTGTATCGCTTCGTCAATCCTTGTCTCGACGGTTTGCGCGGTTTGTGCGGCCATTCTTTGCAAATCGACAATAGGAGGAACATTTGAAAGTAAATAGTGGTCCATGGGATTTGACATTCTTCTTAGCATGAAGTCTGGGTAGAAACTTTACATACAGTCGGTTGCATAAAGATTGAGAAACACAATCCACAAAAACTTGTTTGTCTAAGCTTGCCATAACCTTAATTTAGCAATTTGTCACGATCAGTCACACATCGTCACAGATCAGTCACAGCACCTTATCAGTGGGTATGACAACGCTCTCATTCCCGAAACCCGCTCTCACCCGTCCAGTGCTGCTCGTGAGAGGGGATTTCCTCCACTGTATTCAGAAATGATAAAGACAATGTGCCAAGCTGCCCCTCTGATGGTTGGCAACAATCCAAGTTGGATTGGTAGTACTTGGTCTTCTTTTATTTTTGTCATTATACCAGTTAGCCAGTGTCTTCATAGTATTGGATAACCCTGTATACACTCTGACTACATCCTACAAGATTCATGATTTCTCTAGCCATACAGTCTTCTTGGTACCAGGCGAGATACTGATGATAACAAGTGGCAGCGTGACTAAGGGAAAAGTCACGCCAGACCCTATTGCAAACTTAGACAAACAAGGTTTTGTGGATTGTGTTTCTCAATCTTTATGCAACCGACTGTAAGCGACAACATCTCGACACCGTGACATTCATGAATTCAGACTCGAACTCGAAAAAATCAGAGAGTACCGTTGTTCCTCTACAAAAATCAAATACATGTGCCACAGTGGATATTCCTACACCCGAGGCCTATTACAGTACACATCCACCTCTTTGAAAACTGCCATCTGGACATCATTCTCATTCTTGTTTTGCAGTTTATTACCAGGTTTATGACCAAGATGGACCTGTTAGATCTAAGAAGCCAGTGAACGAGATGCGCAATCCTTATATCGGGCGTGTGGATGCCACCCAGATTCCTCCGCCGCACACTACTGACTCGTTAATATCCATCATAACGAAGACAGAAGGAATCGAGCTCTGTATTTCAGGGACCCGTGGAACAGTCGCGGATTTGTACGAAACACTATCTAGCGCCAAAAATCTCGGAAATTTCGAATCTCTCCTGCTGGTCTCCAACTTTCGGATTGGGTCAACGCCTCGCGATCCGGTTATAGTGAAATTACGTGACTTTGATGCTGGCTGGTAAATCATCTTAGACCTCAAAGATTCTAGGCTTGTAGGATACAGAAACTCTCGTCAGTTACCTGATTGGAAAAAATATTCTTGTTTTTGCATATGGCTTACATATTTTTAGTCTTCCCGGATCATTTCGTACACTTCTTGTACACTTCGTGGTGTATTTATGTAACCCCACCAATGGGCTTTGTATGCGTTTGCATTGGATTTTACCTTACGGCTTCAGCCCGTACCTCCTGCTTCACAAGCCTGTCTTGCAATTGAACCCCTCGATGTCGTTGAAATCCAACTAACCAAGGACATCGATACTGCTGAAAACGAGTGCAGGGAAGTGGCTATGGCGCAAGTTGGATACATTGGCAACACGAACAGGCGAGCCATTCCAGTGATCATTGTGAGGTATGCAACATCAACTAGAAACATCTGGATGTAAAGAGAGGTGGTACAATTGTAAAGGGGCATGACCTCTTTGCATGGGGCCACAGCTGCTTTGACCTCACTTTAGACTTGCACGAGATAGTACTTGGGGATAATGTGTTCATGCATCACGTAAGGATAGCTGTCAGCTAACAATATAAACGACAGATTGAAAGATCTACAAATCCACGGCTCGTTGGACAAACCGGACTCCATCCTCATCAAGGACATTCTTCCAAATACCGTTGGGATCATTGTCGAGGTTGCGCAAGGAATTTCCGACTTTGGCCTTGAAAATGAATGCCAAGAAGCAAGTAGTGACGGAAAGAGCATTGGCTCAGCGATTTCGGGGCGCAGTGATCAGGAGACGGACAGATCAAGATAGTTTCCTTCACTCAAAGATGCCCAGGAGGAAATTTTTAGGGGGAGACAGGCATAAATAGGACCGAGACGAGTCGAAGATGTAAATGTTGCGGCGGCTACTTAGCTAGTCTCGTGACTCACAGCTTGTCGAAGCTGGACACGTTTGACTGGCAACCTCAAGCCCAACTGCCCGACGGCCATTCGTATACCAATGGGACGACTCCCTGCCGAGATATGGAGCGTCATATTGGGATACCTTCCTCGTTTGCAGCAACAAACATGTTTGTTCGTTTCACGTCTACACCACGATATCGCCATCGGATTCCTCTTCTCTGTCGTGAAAATCCACTTCATCGTAGGCTCCGGCTATTTTTTCTCTCCCGAGAAAGATGACTTGTTGATGACTCGCTCTTTGGAGCTTCTCGACGCATTCTGTCGTGTTCCTCAGCTGGCCAGCGCGGTGAAGAAGCTTGTAATCTACCCGTTGGCCTATGGACCTATACCTTTTGAGCGAGGTGAGTCCTTTTAGCATTTTCGTGCACTGGTAATGATCGACCGGTTCTGCCAATGCCAGGGTATTTGTCGAAAGCTCTTCAATATCTTATCCACCTGCGCACCTTTCACTGGTCATCAGGAGGGTCTCCTTTTCCAATTGATGTTGCCGAAGCACTTGTCGAATCCTGCCCACGGTTGGATTGTATCCTGGTTCCCTTGCCAGCTAAGTTTGCGACAGCACATACCCGGAGGCTATGGTCAGTATCCTTCTGTGACCATATGGCAGTATGATGACGCTGTATACTTAATCCAGCACCTTAGGTCATTGTCCTGGTCAGTGACGAAGACCTGGCGTCGGTACTTTGCCTACGTGACGGAGGCCATTACATTGACGGAACGCCAAGTTAACAGCAATCCGAATCCTGAAGTCATGCCCGCAGAGTGTCCAAATGACGCAACGTATCTCAACCACTAGTGCGGTAGAAAATGGTTTAATTGCTATCGACTAGTAAAGATACGGACAGACGTTAGTGCCGGTCACTGCGGGTTTCTGCAATGCCAAATCTACGGTTTCACTCAGTTTCTGACAGCTCAGTTACGTTTCTTTAGAGTCTATTCGTCATACGAACTTCACGATCCTAACGAAATTTAACGATTTGACCTCTGACTTCTGGGCCTACCCATCCTTATTCCCTCTCGCAATCCGAATCTATCATCCATCATGTTTAAATCTTCTTCCACACTCCTCGCTGTCATTGCCCTCAGTTTAACCTTTTCCCTCGCTGCCCCTTCAAAGTCTGTCATTTTACAGCGATACAGATGCAGTTGACTGATACTTTGGTTGCAGCCCAATATATCTTGACGCTCGGGATGGCGAGCTGACCAAACGTCAAGAGGATGCAAGTGGGGACCTGGGTGCGAGCATAGGGCAGGCGGCTCAGGGGATCAGACTGGGAATGAGTACGGGAATGAGTACGGGTGGGGGGTCAAATACGGGTAAAGGGATGCGACTGGGTGTAAACAGTGGAGGGAAAACGGGTGGAGGAAAAAAGATAGGTAAAACGGGTGGAGGAAAAACAAGTAAAACAGGGGTGAAAAGGACGAGTGGTGGGAAAGGCAAGGGCAGGGGTCGCCGTGAGATTGAGGAAGATCTTGAAGTCCGCGAATGGGATGACGAACTTGTCGGGCGGGAATTTGGTGGTGAGGTGTATGAGTGGGTTTGAGATTTTTCTTCAGTTGCTCTCTTTGTTCCTGATTCCTCTTTTTTTTTGTTTTCAGGCGGGATTATATTTGGGATGAACTCGATTGAACATATCTAGTTTTACAAACATCCCCTTCTACTCATTAGTCCGTCACCTATAACACATTCTCCAAATATTAATCTCTTTCAGAGGAAACACTATGATCAATGTAAGGAACCCGGGGTGCCGATTGGCAGACGGTCGTCAGGGCCTAATCACCCAAGATGGTGCGGAGGCGGATCCCTATAAGCCGTGGGACCGGACAACACTCAAGTTCTTGGCCAAAGGAATATTAATTAAACCTACGTTGGAGTGCAGAGTTACTACCACAGCTAGCCAGTGGCCCCTGGTGCTCGTCAACTTATTATCCGGTGTAGTAAGTTCTGGACATAATGGCACTTCAATGTCTGGCTCAGGCGATGGTACGTGGTAATCCCCTGGTATAGGTTTCTGTAGTTCTGATGGGAACAGCTTGACACTGGCGAAATATATCCTGTGAAATAGCAAAACATGCTGAAAAATACAGTAAACGTCACAGTCAATACAAAATTCGACGCCGCTGATACATCAGGAAAACATGGATTCTACTTACTTGTCTTAGCTGTCTTAGTTTTATGTAAATAAGACCATTAAGATGATCAAGACCATTAAGACATGATATGTTAAGTAAGGAAGTAGTAAGTGAGACTCAGACTCGGAGTTGATGTCAAGTTGCAGATTATTACTAGTAGGGTGGCCACAGTGAATGGTGAGAGGGGAGGAGGAGGAGGGGGAGTGGGGGATGGGGATGGGGAGTGGAGGGGGAGGGGGAGGGTAAGGAGAGGGGAGGGGGAGGAGGAGGGGGAAGGGGGTGGGGAGTGGGGGAGTGGGGGAGGGGGGTGGGGTAAGAGGGTGGGAGAGTGGGGGAAGGGGGTGGGGGAGTGGGGGAGGGGGAGGGTGGTGGAAGGGGGTGGAGTAAGAGGGTGGGAGAGTGGGGGAGGAGGAGGAGGAGGAGGAAGAAGTGGGGGAGGGGGAGGAGGAGGAGGAGGAGGAGGAGGGGGAAGTGGGGGAGAGGTAGGAGGAGGGGGAAGTGGGGGAGGGGGAGGAGGGGGAAGTGGGGAAGTGGGGGAGGAGGAGGAGGGGGAGTGGGGGAGGGGGAGGAGGAGGGGGAAGGGGGTGGGGGACTGGGGGAGGGGGAAGTGGGTGGGGGACTGGGAATGGGGGTAGGGGTGTGGGAAAAACTCTTATTATAATAATAACTAGCTAGCTACAGTATGGTCAATTCTTATTCTGTGAGGTATGATGAAATGATTCAGGACAAAAAGTAAGGTGAATGGCAACAAAAACATGCAATCTGCATGCAATCAAGATAGGGTATCTGAGAAGGAGAACAATAAACTGTCCACATGAATAAAGAGTCATGTACTCATTCTGAATTGCTCCCAGACCTGTCCAACACTGAGCTAGAACCCAAAGAACAATCAACATCCTCTCTTCTAGCTGCTGAATCTTCTCCACCTCTACATCTTCAACCATACTCCTTCATTTGAGCCCACCCATGGCTATGCCCTTGCCAGTTCTTGTACATTTCATAGTGCTCCTTGGCAATAGGCAAAATACAAAGCATGTCCATCTCAAACTTCATCCTCCATGCTCTGCTTCATAGGTGAACAGACACTTGCCATGAGTCAAGATAATTTGAAATTCAGAGTATTGAACTTACATCACATATCTCTGCCATGCTTTCATGAATGATCCGGATCACATTTTCCAACTTGATGTTGTCCAGTTCTGCAATCGCCTCACTGAGATCCTTCTTCTGATCAAATGTCAAGATGTCATCATCAGCATATGAGCACAATTCTCCTCACTATCATCCTCCCCCTCTTTGTCATTTTCATTGCTGATGTTGTGAAGTGGAGGTAAAGCCTTCCACTTTTCATTGAGGTGTTGTACTTAATGCCTGCTTGATTTACAGGGGTTTCAGCAGGGTTGAAGTGGAAGCAATAGTTTGAAATCATCATAGAATTTCTGAGTGTTGTAATATTCTTGATGCCCCAGCTTCTTCTGCATGGGTGATAGATCCATGGGCTTTTGAGAACTTTCAGATACATGAGTATGTTGAGCATGATCTAGTTTGTTTATGAACACGGTTAGCATTTCAAAAATTCAAATTCAAATAGATGGACCAATGGGTTTGTAAAATGGGCTGGCAACCTTGGGACAAAACCTCCACTACTCAGCTGTTCTATCATCCTTGACCCTTTTTTTTTTCAATGACAGACATCTGCATATAGCAGACCCTTTGGAGGAGGAGGTTGGATCTCTCACTTTGGCCACCCAATGATTTCATTTTCAGACTGGCAGATAATTGGGACAGAAGTTGAAGTGCACTTGTAGGTTGATTTTTCTTAGATAGAACTACAGGAGGAGAGGGAGTTATGGGCTTGTTGATGACTTGTGGTTTTGGCTGCAACCTCCTCAATAAGAGATATGGCAGATATGAACAGACTTCGAGGGCTACTAGAATTTGCCCAATTTGCTTATCAAATATTTCCTCAACACATTTACCATCCCTGTGACTGCATGATCTGGCCCATTGAATGTGATACAATTGCTAAAAATGAGCTGTACATCTGTGACAAACTTGTTGGCATGAAGATACTGAGGATTTTGTGAATTGGGGTCAGGTCAGAGGATCCAAGCTGACACTCAATCATTGAAAAGTCCATTGGGGTAGTGTGGAATGTTGAGAATGATCAGATCAACAGGATGAAGGAAAGGGCCAGCATCTTTCAGCCTTTTCAAACTGCAGATGGTGACAGAAGTGAGAATTGAGCAGTCCTGAGAGTTGTGGGCCAGAAGAAAGGGGGATGTGGAGCCATTAATGGCTGTAGCATCATTAGTAGGCTCTGAACAGATGGAAGCTGGAGGCAGAATAGCAGACTTTAAAGGGACACCACAGAATATCTGAATTAGCACATATGTAGCAGCACACAAGACAATATCAGGGGGAAGTTTGACATCCTTGTCCATAGGATAACTGTTGTTTGAGGTATTATATATGAAGTAGAAACAAAAACTGGTTCAATCATGATACTCAATGAGGCAGTGGGTACAGAAGGTGCAGGAGTAGCAATGGGAGTCTGAACATCCATTGGATGGTCAAGTCCAGCATGAGCTTTTGCCCAATTGTTAAAAATTCCATTGAGTTCTTGATAATAGAGGCATAGTGTGGAATATTGAGAACAATTGAATCAACAAGATGAAGGAAAGGGGGCTTTTCAAACTGCAGATAGTTGACTGACAAAAGTGAAACTAAGCAATACTAAAAGTGGATGGTCCAGAAGGAGGGCAATGAATGGTACTGTTAATGGGTGTTGCATGCTATCAGTGCTCTGAGAGACCAAGGCTGGAGGTGTGGCAGACTTTAGAGGGATGGCATGCTGTAACTAAAAGCAAAACAATGTAATTCTAAGACTACTGCTAAGTACTACGATGATTTGATCTGAAAATAAGTCCATGCAATGTAAGAACAGCTAACTAGTGATGCCAGACCCTTTTCTTCCTCTCCAATGAAGCCACATTCTCCTTTGCAAAATGCAGAATCCAATTTGCCAACCCAAATTCCATCTCCCCAACAGTGGCTAACTGTCACCTAAATTGTCATAGCTATCTGTCAAGCACAAAGCCTCAGTTCATTGTGCCCATATCAATTCAGCAAAACAACAAGTTTATTGGCAACAAGAAAAATTAAATTAAATTGTTCTGAAAGCATGATGATCAATAAACTTGTTTACATAGAAAGCTTTGAAGGAGTCAAGGGATTGGGAAAAATGTAGAGCTCTGGGAATCACAGTTTGCCCAAAAACACCAAGTAAATGAGGCAGACCCGAATAACACAATCAAGATGGATAATAGAAATGACTGGAGAACCATAATCATCAAATTCTGGCTGCACAATCCACATACCAGTGTCCCTCATCTGGTTCATCACCAACAATTGTAAACCAACGAACCAATGCACAAGCATATGTTGTGGAACAATAGTCAAAGGAAAAAAAGAGAATAACACGAACAAGGTCCATTCCACGCATTCCAGGTAATTCTGGGTTACGATTGAGAAAGACACAGTCATACCGGCCAAAACTCTTTCTCCAGGAGGGTACAGCCCTAATATATTCACGGCGCATACCACCAATCCCAGAAGGGTCACTTGGAGCATGAAAGATGGCAACAGCAGAATTATGAACTCTGACCTTCCCCATGTATGAAGGACAGGCACTGAGAGGAACTTGAGATGAGGAGAGGACATTATTTGGATATCGTTGGTCATAAAGAAATCGAGAAAGGAGCATTGGAAATTGAGGTTGTTGTAGTTCAGCAGCAAGAGAGAGGACATCCGAGTTCGAACTGCACCCTCCATCAACACGGTTCCAGACTGGATGAAACAAACCACATACCAACAGTTTGTGTAAGATTAACATAGGAGGTGATAGGACCTTCTACAGCACCATCTTCCTCCTCCTCCTCCTCCTCTCCTCCTCTGCCCTATTGCTCCCACCATCATGTGGGCCATTCAAATCAGCAGACCATGCCATGACTTAACCCGACTGTGACCAGGCAACTAAGGGTGACAATGTTGGGTTTGAGTCGGGCCAGCCGAGATGGGCTGAGAAATTATTATTGTTAGGTACTTGACAGGGCAACTGAGGAGTGTCATATGTGCCATGTGAGACCGGTGGGCCGAGTCAAGTGCTAGAGTATAGTGGATGGTCTGAGACCGTTGGGCCGACACTGGCTGGGATAATTGTGACCCGTCTCAGACCGTTGGGCCGACATTGGGTGGGGTGGTTGTCACCCGTCTCAGACTGTTCGGCCGACATTGGCTGGGATGGTTGTGACCCGTCTCAGACGTTGGGCCGACATTGGGTGGGGTGGTTGTCACCCGTCCTCAGACTGTTCGGCTGACATTGGCTGGCATGGTTGTGACCCGTCTCAGACCGTTGGGGCCGACATTGGCTGGCATGGTTGTCACCCGTCTCAGACCGTTGGGCCGACATTGGGGTGGGGTGGTTGTCACCCGTCTCAGACTGTTCGGCCGACATTGGCTGGCATGGTTGTGACCCCGTCTCAGACCGTTGGGCCGACATTGGCTGGGGTGGTTGTCACCCGTCTCAGACTGTTCGGCCGACATTGACTGGGGTGGTTGTCACCCATCTCAGACTGTTGGGCCGACATTGGCTGGGATGGCTATCACTCTTCTTAGGGGTAGGATTGGCATCAGTGTTGTTATCGGTGTTGTCATTGGTGCTGTCATTGGTGTTGTCATGGGTGCTGTCATAGGTCTTATCATCGGCATTATCATCGGTGCTATCATCGGTATTACCATCGGCTTTGTCTTTAGTGCTATCATCGGTGTTATCATCGGCATTGTCATCGGTGCTATCATCGGTGTTATCATCGGCACTATCATCGGTGTTATCATCGGCGCTATCATCGGTGTTATCATCGGTGCTATCATCGGTGTTATCATCGGTGTTGTCTTTGGCATTGTCATTGGTG